>JAOWCC010001807.1:0-137948 GCA_030867875.1 Actinernus sp. WN-2022
TTGCAAGAGTAATGTCCAACGGTGCGGGTTTGAACCCGCGCCCTCTCGCTCAATAGACTGGAGCTCAAGCACTGAGCTAACCTTGAAAAACCCCTGGGGAAATCGTCAAGTTAGTTTGCACCACCCTTTTACGACCCCCTGGTCCTGGGGCCGGGTCTACCGCTAGGGGAAGTCGCTGATAAGTGCATAAGTAGTTACACATGATCACATCTATGGTGGCCGGCCATGTTTATCTATATCGTTATTTTTCATTTGAAGGTATTGTGCTAACTTTTATTAAACATAACATGGAATCAAGTCTAATTATTAAAATAATCTTGCATACACAATATCAGTCTGATATACATTTTCGATTCTACTTTCCTTGTATTTTGCAAATCAAATGTGAAATGCATGGCATTCACTCGTTGCATCAATAGTGGACAACTTGATATTGTAGGCCATGCCAAAATCCTAGGTTTCACAGTTAGCAGTGATCTAACTGAGTGGAACGAACATGTCTCGAACATTATCAAAAAAGCAAATAAGCGCCTATATTTTATTGTCCAGCTTAAACCCGCTAAGGTCCCAGCCTCATGTAATCGGCACTTTCTACTGCACTTGCGTTAGAGTATAGTTACATCAGGTTTATCACTACGCTACGCCTTGCCAAAATACCTTTCAAACAGTATAGAATGTGTACAGAAGAGGGTCTGAATGCCAACTATGTAGATAGTCTCGCATTAGGCACTGATTCGTGCAACTAAATGCGGGCAATCTAATCCAACGAAGCCATATATTGGCCTACTATATGCAAGAACACTGGGACAAGAACAGGGCGAACCTGACTGAACAAGTGAAATTTGAAATGCGAATTTGTTTTGAGCTAGAAGTGTCAAATTATGTTGGTTATTATTGCGTTTGAATAGTTATGTTTGAGTTTTAGAAGTCATTTACAAAATGTAACCCTTAGGGAGTGTTCATTATTTATGGCTTGGGGGGGTCGGCATTTCATTGCTCTTGTTGCTCTTGTTAAAACTTTTTTGACCCCCTATGAATGAATTAAAACTTAGATGACCCACCTATACAATTGCTCTGAACTTTATTGACCCCCCCCCCCCCCCCCCTCGACAAAAAAGATGGATGTGCAAAAAGAATGTAACTGCATATACATGTAATCTATTAAATTTACTATTAATTTTTTCTAGATTTTTTGTATTTTCCTTTGTTTAGTAGAAAACAAATATATACAGATATTCTACTGAAAATCTCTACCTGGCCATCCTTCCCGGATGGGTACTTGAAATTGTACTGTTAATTTGTGCATTATATTGCATTCTAGTGCATCATATTGCATTGTTCCGTAGTCCCAAATAAATAAATGAATGAAAAAGAGCTCAGCATTGGTATTAAGCTAATCACTTGAACACCAATGCATTATCTCTCCTATGGGGATGTGCCTTTGATCATGAGCTTAGAGAATACGTATAAAGGAAACAAAGTAGAATATGTTTTTTAAATGTTGCGAGGGCGGAAGGCCCGAGCCAAAATGTTTGAGATTTTACTGCTCTCTAAACACTGGTTTCCTGTGTTCTGGAGACTAAACATTGGCTTAGCATTACAACAGCAATTTCATTTTATATGACAGGAGTAGGTAAAATTTTTGATGACCCCCCTAAAAAGCACTTAAAACTTTTTTTGCCCAAATCAGGTCAAAACCCTGACTCAACCTGCCCAAACCGAGCTCAAAAACCCTGACCCACCCCCGCGGCACATACATAATACGTCACAAACAGGAGTACCCCCCCAGGGAACAAGACCTCGCCAAAGCACAGACTTGCCTCAAAGATCACCCAAATATCGGCACTTTTTTTCCTCGCTCGCTATTCAGCTTTCGGCACAGGAGGGAATAGTTATCAAGAAACAGTCTGACCCGAGATTTAGGAAAATCCATCAAATTTATAACCGCCAAACGGCCTCCTCAAGACCCAAAAAGCCCGACCTTCCTATGATCTGTAAGAACCAGACTGACCAAAGCGGTCGAAAATTGTAAGTACAACATACTGACTGTATTACTCCATTAGATTTTGCTGGTCTCAGAAAGCAGCGGCTAAAAACAGGAATTGCTCACGACTGATTCTTCAATAATAGGTTTCGGGTAAGTTATAAATCCGGTTTCTCTTTGTTAGCGTTTTGTTCAGGTATACTATACCGGAGTTTCGTTATATCGGGGTCAAAATCCATACATTTACTATTACTGGGTGCAAAAAATTAAGTTCGTTATATCGGGGTCTTCGTTAAATCGGGGTACGTATTATCGGGGTTCTATTGTATAGTGGTTGATCAAGGTTGAGATATGACTGAAATCCCGGGGGGGGAGGGGGGGGGGGAGTACTCCTGTTTGTGACGTATTATGTATGTGCCGCCCCGGTGGGTCAGGGTTTTGAGCTCAGTTTGGGCAGGTAGGGTCAGGGTTTTGGCCTGATTTGGGCAGATTAGGGTCAGGATTTGAGTATAATTTGGGTGCAGTCAGGGTCGGGGTTCAGTATTTTTTTAGGCAGTTAGGGTTTAGTTTTTTTTAGCTACTATGTCAAAAAAATACATTCTGTTGCCACATTTTGATCGCCTGCCCACATGCAAGCACTGACGCCGCTAATTCGTACTTCAGTACTTATCTAATGTACTTCATCTGCTGATTTGTTTATCCAATGCCACGTCCCGACTTGAAATGTATTTTGCATGCAATCCCGGTACGCGGTATACCGGCCGGGACATATATCCGACCATGTTTTTAAAACAATTTAAAGAAGTGGGGGCAATCAGGATTTTTGAAGCTCGGATTGGGTCAAACAGGGTCAGGGTTTGAGCCTCTTGGCCTCACATACATACCCATTTTTCATGTAAGTACCCCTCCGGGACTGAAATACAGTCAACCTGCTCAATAAGAACATCGAAGCGTGGACATTAGACGTCAGTGTCACTATCATTCATGTATTCACATTAAGAAACACTGAATAAACATTCTTGTTGCATTATTGATAACCGAGCCTAAATAAAATTGAATTCGTTTCAGCCCGATAATTTTTCATCGGTTTGGATGTCTGAGAGATTTCTATGAAGTAACGAGCACGCATGCTTTTGATAATAGTCATAATGAAAATAGGGCAATTAATTAGGACGGCACTCGAGTTCTGACGAAGCTGAAAAGGTCGAGTTAAAAGTTACTAGTTTTAATGCTCGATGCCAGCCCTAACACTGATACAAGCAGAACTGAACTGGATATGAACGTTTCATTATAGATTCAGTTTCTTCGGATAAACCATATATACCCATATATGGGCTGTACGTGTATGTGTCGCCAGTTTAGCTACTTCAGTCTGGAACGGTATATAAATCTCGCTGTTTTGGTCTTAATCTCGTTCTCCGGTCAGTTTTATCATCGGCAAGAGGACCTTATAAAATCTTTCTTATTGGAATCGGAGCCAAGTCGTCGCTTAACGTCTAACACACGTACGGTACAGTTTTCACATGTTTTTGTCTGGAACAGGGTATCTTTTTTCACTAGTTTGTCTGAAACGGTGGCGAAAAATGATTTTTTTTCGCGTTTTGAATAATAAGAGAAAAAATGAGCTCTCGTTGGAATGTGCCTATCTAGGGAATTGGGGAAGGTATTTATAAGGTTGTTGAGGTTTTTTCGTTCTCTTGGTGCTACTGTTAAGAAAAAGGATCTTACGATTTTAGACAAAATCCTACTTTAGGAGAAACATATAATAAATTAAACTGTTCTAGTTTTAGCCACGCTCGACGCATCCAAAGTTGAGTTACTTTAATTAAATCGTTCTTTTGTTAAACTCGTTTGGTCACGAGCCTGTATTTACTAAGGTCGCTTTCGATCCATTGATAACATTGAATAGAACTCATTTTCCAATAACCAGTTTGTTACACTGAACTAATTAAGTATTGATTATATCTTAAGCTATCGATACCAAGCGATCCCGACAACAAGCCAATAAGATTTGAGTATTTCTAATTACAGTTCCGTACTTTGTCAGGTACGAAAAAGTGCATAGGTCCTTTGAAAAGGGATGACAGTACGCTAGCCTTAGAGGATGAAGAAAAAGCGTGCATAATAAACTCATTTTTTGCAAACATAGGAGAAGAACTTGCTAATCTATTACCTCCAGCGGTAAACGATCAACGTGCCGCCGACAGAACTATAGATGTACCCCAATTAACCGATTTTAAGGTAAACGCCAACGTTATTCGACATAAACTTAGAACACTTAAGGTGAAAAAATCATCAGGACCGGATAATATCCAATCGAAGCTTTTGAGATTGGCAGGAGATGCAATCGCACCAGCGTTGGTAAGTTTATACCAATACAGTATTTTATGTAAACCAGTCTTAGTTACTGTTAAAACTACCGTGTCTAAATAAAGTTACTATTCTATTCTATTCTATAGTATCGAGAGGGGTACAGTGTTCTCTGCGTGGAAAGCCAGGGTCGCTCCCATCTTCAAGAATTTAAGGAGGATGAAACCGAGAGAGGTAACTACAGACCAATATCGTTACTAAGTATACCAAGCAAGGTTTGGAGTCCGAGGTCAACGACAGGCTTGTTAATCACCTGTTCAGGAAAAATATGATGGTCTCCGATAGGCAATGGGCGTACAGGCCGGGCTATTCAACGGAACTATTGCTGATGAATTTAACGGAAGTGTGGAGGAGAGCTGTGGACTCGGGTAATGCCGTTGCTGTGGCTTTCATTGATTTTAAGAAAGCATTTGACAGTGTTGATCATGATGTGCTCGAGGCGAAATTACATCGGGACTTTGGCGTTAACGGCACGCTATTGAAATGGATAAAGAACTACCTTCAAGACAGGCGCCAATACACAGTCGTCAACGGAGTTAAGTCAGGTGTATTACCAGTGGCTTTCGGTATTCCTCACGGTTCGGTCCAAGGACCGACCTTATTCACCTTATTTACTAACGACCTTCCTTCTTCCGTCACTTCTGGCCAGGTCTACATGTACGCCGCCGACACCACGGTTTACTGTATTAATAAGGACGCTGACCAGGCGGTTGCTCAGTTAAATGAAGCTCTTCAGGAACTGTACGTCTGGTGCCTCAATAACAGGCTTACGCCACACACAAACAAGTGCGAGGCTATGCTAATTATGCGTTCTAGTTATACTATGGGACCGATTGCACCCGTGAGAATAGGGAACTCTCAAATTAAGTGGGTTAAGAAATCCCGACTATTAGGCATGACGGTTGATAATAACTTAAGTTGGATCCAGTAGAACTGAAAAAGAGTTATGCTAATAAATTAGGGCTACTGAAAAGATCTAGATTTCTGCCAAAACATGTACTAGAGAAACTCTATTTCTCAGTTATACTGCCTTCGGTGAACTATATGGCATGGTGTTGTGGGGGAGTTGTTATAATTCGGATAATATTACATCACTTGAGAAGCTTCATAGTAGAGCCGCAAAAATTATATACAATCTCCCCAGAGACACATCTTCCGCAGATGCTCTTCAGCTTACCAGTTGGTATTCACTCAGTATTTATCATAAGCTTGTATTGTTTAAGACAATGCACAAGGCATTCCACGCTAGGTTACCAGATTTTTTATGCGATCAAATATTAGTTAAGAGGACTAGCCGTTATAATCTAAGAGTAGCGGATTCCCTTGAAATACCGCGTTTTAATACTAAGTTCCTTCAACATTCAGTTCAGTATAGTGGATCAGTTTTATGGAATAGTGTTATTTCTAGTGATCAGTCAATAGTATATGCAGGACATAAGGATCTAGAGTGTCGTTTAAACAAATTAGCGGTGTTTGAGCAGTTCAAGTTTAACACAACATCTGCCTCTTCTACTAGATTTAAGAGTGATGACTTCATTTACTTGTGAGTCCACTCATTAACTGAGGCCTAGTATGAATGTATTGTACTTTAGAAAAACATTTTAGCAGCTCTGTAGTACTCTTAGCATCATTATTTATTAGTAAGTTCAATTTAGTAATTTGAAGTTTATTTACTTATTACAGTTATTACATTTGTAAGTATTCTTAGTAATTTTTAGTATTGTAAATAGATGTACAGTTATATTATTCTTAGTAGTAGACACACGACCCCATAAGCCTAATGTGCTTTAATCATAATCGTGTTTAAATAAAGGCAATCTATCTATCTATCTATCTACCAAATCCATTGAACTTTCCGTCAATGCAAATTATTACACGTTATTTTCAGGGAGTTATTTGTACTCTACTAAATGTGTTAAAATAGCGTGGAGTAACTTTTTTGGAGTGTCATTTAACTCCCACGTGGAAATTGAAATTTACTATACTCTCTATTGGAGTCAATTTAACTCACGCAAAAGAGTTATTTCAATGCTTGAACATTTAACTCCCAGTTAGGAGTTGTTTTTACTCTTGTCATTTCAGAGATAGAGTTGAAATTATTCCCAATTTGGCGTAAAATTTAAGGAGTTAAAATGACTCAACCGAAGTAGTCGAATTAACTCTACCTTGGAGTTATCCGGAAATTTTCTCAGATACGGAGAACCATTTAAATAATCTCTACTTTGTGAGGAAATTAGCATGTAAATTGCTTATGCATTAATAAATGAAAAATATACTATAGTACAACATCCTAATCTGGTGTCCGTTGGGTTCCCTGTGTCTCACAGGCAAGAGAAATCGAGAATTTTGTTGTGGTCGTGTATCTTTTTTTCGTCATTTTGAATAAATTAACCTCGTTCTGGCGCGTGAAAATGCGCACGCGGTCGTTTGGAGTCGTTGCGCTGTGGTTCACTCGGTAAGTAGAGCGGTTTTCAGTTGAGTGTTGTGAAACCAAACGCAAATTACCCACAGCCAGCCAATCATAGGAGCGAGTAATCACAAGTAACTCATAAATGGCTTCCCTGTGAGCCAATTACAAACCAAAGCAAAGCCAAAGCCAAAACCAATTTGCGTTTGGTTTTACTTTGGATTCTTATTGGCTGGTTTACTTTCTCAGCCAATAGGAGAGCTTAGTAAACGTAAAACTAAAACACTTCTGACACTCAATTGAAATCCGCTCTAATATAACATTTCTTCAATCAAATGCAATGTTGCCAAAAAAGTAAATAGGTACGATTTATCAAAGCCCAGTTAGAAAAGTGTGTACTACTTCTGGGCCATTTCCAAAACCCCATTCTCGAGCTACAACAAGCAAACACAGTCCGTGTTTAATAGTACAGCCCAAAATGTTTTCCTTTATCTCAGCAATTTGATAAGCTGCATCCCTTGTTATACAAGTTGTATAATTTTTTAGTGAAAACATTTAAAACTTTACACCCACAATTAAAAATAAGAGTCAGTCTCTTATTATCAACAGTGTAGTCCAGAACACTGAAGCAATCTTTCAGTCTCCAAAGTTTTTTTTTATTACAGGTAGCCAAAAACATTATGTCGAACGCACTTTCATTATCTATGATTACTTCTAGTATTATGAAAATAGTCCGGTCTATTCCGCAGGGGTCCGCAGTTGTCCGCAGTTGTTCCGCGAGTACAAACACGAGTAGAGACGTTACTATAGTACAGTAAATCGGTAAGCGGCAACGCTATGACGCATGATCTCATGAGTGATATCAGGTTTCGGCGGTCGATTCCACGACGAAACTAAGCTCTCTCTGAGAGGTATTTTCCTACAACTTGGATGGATTTACAGAAGGTTGGCTAATTTACTAGTTTTGGAACCAAGCTATGAACTCATCAAGACGTCGTTTGGACCCTGAATGGCTATTTATGGGCTGTTATGTTTTGAGGAAAACGAAAGACTATAATACAGTTCGAGATGATAGACGCCAGATGGTAAGCCTAAAGTAATTCCTAATTTACTTACTAGTAGATATGTTCATCAGTAGGTGCCTTAATAATACTAATAAAAAGTAAATGAGTATTTCATGGACGCACTAACTATGCCAAAACGATGTATATGCATGTGGCCCAGGGTCCAACTGCTGGGTTTCCGTTTGCTTTCTGTCGCCTTTATAAATCTGCGACCGAGCAGAGTGAAAACATGAAGTGTCGTTTCAACTTAAATACACATCGGCGACTCGAATTAACCATCTAGTTACAATCTTAGGACATTGAGTTGTGTTTGAGTATAGTACTAACTTAACAAGGACGTTTCTAAGCGAGTAAATAATGAAAAGAATAACACAAAAAGTCAAAACCATAGTGAACCTCGTGTCTCAGCTCGACCCAGAAGTCGTCGCGCGCGGCCATCAATATGCTAATTATATGATAACTTCCGGCGCTAGATAAGAGTACACACTAAGTCTTCCTGTAAGCTACAAATAGACAAAATAATAATGGCTGAGGTCACACTTTAAGGTTTACTTCAGTAAATTTGCCTTTACTGAGGTAAAACTCATGAGCTTTCTTTACTACAGTAAACCTACCCGACATCGACACCGCGGAAATACGTTTTTGCCGATGCGATCACTTATTTTGCTAGTCAGCGGTCATTCGCAATAAATTAGAAACGCCGGCAAATTCAAAATATAACTTTCGTATTTTGTACATGCCTTGGAAAACCCCAAGACTTAGCCAAGAAACACAATACTTAGCCTCCATACTTCAGTACGACTTAGTTCAATTACTGTTACGTAAAATAAATTGTGCACAAGAAAAATGGAGCTTGCACACGATATAAACCAGACGAAGCAAAAGGCACATTCGTCGTGAAAGTGTGAGTTACGGTCACGCTTTTTTCCATTTCGTAACATGCTGTGTGCTCGCTCAAAGACATGGCATTATTCTCCTACTTGCCATGGAAGTTTAAGCACTACAGATACCTGTAGATATGGAAGACTAGCTTCAACACTATTCCTCTGTCAGTGCCATTTTGACAGACTTCGTCGGGGAAATGAAAAACGATGCTAGTCTCAATTCAATTTATTAACAAATACTACAAGGAGGAACATACAGAAGATCTAGAAAGGCCAAAGCCAGAGGCTTAAATGGCCCTAAGTCTCCGTCGACTTGGGGCCATTCCCGGTGTCTTCATCCCGGGGGAGACTCTCCCATATATAAGGGGCGGGGATGCTCATCGAAAATTTTCGTTTCGACCAGAGGTACTAAAATGGGCGTGGCTCAAGCCAAATTTGACCCCTAAAAGGTACCAATAAAAACACCAAGATTGGACAAAGCCGGAGCACATTCCCCCAGCTACAACCCTGGAACTCGCTGGTGCAACAAATGCCAGAAAGAAGCACCCAAGAGGCTTCATCAGTAAATGAAGATGGTGCGAAAAGACAGAAGGTAAACATCGGAAAAACTGCAATTTGGCCAACTAATATAAACTGTGCATCAAAGTACTGTAACAATATTGTACAGGTTTGTGATTAAAGCAATACATCAGAGGAAACTCCTATAAACCCTGAAGCCGCTGTTCAGCAACGAGTGCCACAGATAATTATATTAACAATGAACTCCTTTTATTTACCATAACAAGAGCTTCATAACTTGTGATACAATAGTACTGAAGTGCAGGGGCATAGCTAGGCATTTTCAAGGTGTTCCAGTAGTGACCGGTTTTAACTGAGGGCCCCTTGTACAAAAATTACAAGGCTAAACAGGGAATTTTTGTCTCAAAGTATATGCCCGTGGGTATTAACGCATGCTATGCCCCTTAACTGGTTTTATTAACAAAGTTACTGTACGTCAAAGTACACACATACACCTATGGTAGAGTGCAACCAATTAATCTGTGAAACGATAGGCATATTAAAGCATAAATAAGTTAAATGTATTGTACTTTAAGTAATAAAGCTTTTGCTTTAGAATTAATTTTGACAATTCTATACTAGCTATTAAATAATTTTACTATTTCCAAGGGACTGTTCATTAATTCTAGCTAAGGGAGACTGGAGTTCAGAGTAGGGGGTATATTTTTTGTGATGGTACAAAATGGACTGGCTACAGTGTTGTACAGGATGTATTCGGGAGGGGGGTATGTTTTTAAGAATTCATGTTTTTTTTGGGGGAGGGGGGGTTGTTATTGTGCTTATTTAGAAAATAAACTCCAGACCCCTATTTTTAATAGTTTGTATCCCAAAACCTACACAAAATAGTAATTTTAAGTTTACACTGTGCGCCACAATAAATTCCTAAATTTCAACTCGAGCAATGCCTTAGGAAATTTTAGCTCATCCAATGTTTTCAAGGTTCTCTTTGGAAAAATGACTAATAATACTAAATAAATTCAAATTTTCAAAGAGCCCTCTATGAAGCAAAGCCTGGAATCTTTAAGTCAAGCTGTGGAAAAGTGTCCTAAGAGACAAAATCTAGTAAACCACCAAAACATGAAAGACTTTAGCCTGCAGATCAGGCGCTTCGAGAAGAGACAACAGAAAGTAGGTCTTGCGAGCAAAGTGAGTTTGTTGTGATGCGAGCGGAGCAAGTTGTTCTCCTCTCTCGTGCCAGTCTCCTTTTTTCAATTTTCGCGTGGCCAAATTATTTTATCACTTCCTTTGCATTGAAATAACACTGAGGGCCTGTTTCGCAGGCTAGAAAGACTTTGTCATCCATTACCAACACTGTACCATGAGCTACAGAGTATTAAAACAAAAACCTATAGAGAAAGGAAATTAAAGCAAAAAATAAAAAGTACCGTAAATGATCTAATAAACGCCCCCGGCGTTTATTAAATTTCAAGGGTCCGAGGGGGGCGTTTAAAAGATAAGAGGCGTTTAAAAGAGAGAGGCGTTTATTCTAATAACTGTAACATGGTAACCTAAATACGGTATTATAATAACCTAAATGACAGAGCAAGACGAGCAAGACGCAACTCTCACACCGGTGTTAATTAAGCAAGATAAATAAATTGATTGATTGTACATCTGTTTCTAGTTTATGTGTTTATGTGGTTTTCAGGGAAGGGAGGCGTTTATTAGACAGGGGGCGTCTGTTAGAGAGGGGCGTTCAATACGAACTTGTCAGCTTACAAGCCAGGATATGTTAGAAAGTCAGTGTTTTACAGGTGGTTACAAGAATAGATTCAAATGCCATACATGAATGAAAATTTGGGCAAAACAGTAAGCTACTTTTAACCTGACAGCTAGCGGAAAACGACAATCCAGCAAAGTACATAAATAATTCAAATTAATTGTATTGTTAGTTTAAGACTTCAGAAAGGAATCAGAAACATGTTGTGGAGTATTAAAATAATAGTTATGATAATCATTGTAGGTTTGGCCTCTGAAGGAACCTTTGTATGTTTGAGCAAGTCGCTGTAAACCTTGGCAAATCTCACATACTATCACAAGCCACGAACAGAGCTGGGAGACCATATGGCAAAGCACCTTTGGCAAGTTTTAAGAAGGAATTTGTAACTAAGTCTCTTTCCCTTGGGTACAGATGGCCTTCTTATGAACCAAACCCACTGCTTGATTGTGGCTTGGCCAAAAAGAAATTCACCGACTAACATGTGGGCACACATTTTATCCTCCATGTATGTGTGATGGCCAGGGCAACGCTGCCATGGTTGCATTATCTGCCTTCCAAACCTCCTTTATGAAATCTTGGCCTCTTATCTGGTGTGATACACAATGAGGATGATGGTGGTGATGATGATGGTGGTGACAGTTCTAAGCTACAAAAGCCTACAACAGAGAAATATTTAGTACTTTCAGTCGTCCAAGTTCATTGATTATGTCCAAGATAAGATCAATTTAATTAAGGCAGCTGTTCAGTCAACAAGAAGATCCCATGAAGAGTAACTCAATGGGTGTCTACAATTGGGACAATTGGTTCTTCTCTAGCAAAGTTCAAATTTAACATTACTAGACAGTACAAAATTAGTGACAGTTTATACAAAATATGTGACTGGACAAAATTGTTTTGTCCCAGTTTCATGGAAACAGAGATTAGTTCTTACAATTTTACAAGGATTTATAAGAACTGAACTTGTACATGCATACTGAACTTGAAAATATTGATAGAAACACTGTGTGCCACTAATGTAGTTGTAAATATTGGGTCACAGCAAAGGTAGCTAGAGCACAAACATCATGACAAGCTGTAAGGGGTATAGAACATTGTATCTCATAGTTGGGGGAAAATGGACACAAATTATTATAGATTTAGGGTGTAATAGTGTCTATTAGTCCAATATCTATTTCAGCAAAACCCATTTCTTGTAATATAAATGTTAATATGAACGCACTTCACTAATCTATGATTACATCTAGTTCTTTAACAAAAGAGCATTGGTAACGGCTGACATGACCAGGCTATGATGGCTCAAATCATAGGAAAATAACCCAGGGGGGGTTTCTTCCTATATAATAGGCTGGTAGAGGTGTTCGTCATATTTTTAGGGTAGTATTTTTTAGGTGTTGGCCAAGCAAAATCCATTTTTCAGGGTGATTTTTGACCATGAGGTACATTTCAGGGTGGGCAATTTTTCACGGTTTGGTATTTTTTTAGGGTATTTTTCGAGGTTTTCCGACGGTCACCCCTGCCCTTTTTACCTTGAAGAACCCTCCCCCCTCCACCTGGGAAAATAACCCACCAAGAAATCACGTGAATACGCACTTTTGATCGGTCTCGAGCTCGTTATTACATGTATATGCATGATCGTAGTAAATGTCTACAGTAATTATAGCTTTTGGAAAAGGTCACTGGCGTCAACGAAAACTAAAGTTCGAAAGATAGTGGTCGCCTTCAGTTTTACGTGCGTGAACTAAATTTACATTTCCAGCGCGAAACTGAAACAGTCGTGAAGCTGCTAGACGTAATCATATGCAACCGAGTCAAGCTGACTTAATGTGGGTACTAATAGTACAATTAGTATTACTTCGAAAATTACGAAAGAAGTATACTACACGGACTTACACATGTATTAAATTATATATCCATTTTCTTAACTCACCTCGCATGTGACAGCGGCGAACATCAACTCATTTCCACAGCAAATCTTTATACCACGACCACGAATACCTGACTTATTTCGGCTGACTTGTTACTTCATAAGATGCAAGACTTCTGGTGCAATATTTCGAGCTCCATTTTGCATATTGAGGTTCTCAAATCAAAGTTACCTGTTCAGTTTTACGTAGATGAACGCATGCTGTGTTCTAAGAAACCGGTTCTAATGGCGCCGACTGCTGATCAACGGAAGTGACGTCACAAAACGTATTTCCGCGGTGTCCCCGACATCAAATGAAAAGATAAACAAAATCCACTGTACTGTTGACACACTGGTATCTATATAAACGGAGTGATGACAGTTATCTGTCCTACACTAATTTTAGCCTCAAGCTTAGGCATTCGCAAAAGGCTGAGCAATGGAACCTGAACGTGTAGTTTTGCTCGTTTATCTTCTTTTACTCATTATATATGCTCACTAGGAGAGCTAACAGAATTCGCTTCATTTTAATGTTTGTTGATGTATATTCCTTCAAGGAAAACTTGCCAATTGCAGTTAACTCTTATCTATTGTTTTGAGAAGATTTTTCAAGTTCAATTCGGAACTGACTTTATACGGGCTTTGTACACGCGCTAAGCATGGGCCGCGGCTCTTTCCACGCTCTGGAAAAAAAGACTTCAGAGTTTCAAGTGTTACTTTTGACTATATTTGTGGACTTGTTGAATCAGACTGACTTTATGTATGTAACTAATGCCGCATACATCGGCCTGCATGTATGTGTAATGTGCCTTTTAATTTACTGATCCCTTCTTTGCGTTCCAATCTGCAGGCTTTGTGCCTCTGTAACCGAAATGACTCAATTAGAAAGAGGTTGAAGAAAGTAAGATTGCAGTGAACAGAGTGAATTACTGAGTGAATATCACAGTTTTTTGGTAACCAAAATTCATGATTGGTTTGGAATGCCAAGTACAGAAAAATATGTTAGATGAAAAAAAAATACATGCAAATGTGCCTTGAATTTACTGCTACATCTCTGTCACTGTACACTGAAGAAACTAGCTCATGAGGCTGCCGATGCATGTTAAAATCCTCCTAACACTGGTCGCGTGAACGCAAGGACTTTTTTTTTGTTACTACCTTCTTTCTCGCGGAGCTCGAGGCTGAGGAATGACGCATGTTAAGAAAAAGGATCTTACGATTTTAGACAAAATCCTACTTTAGGAGAAACATATAATAAATTAAACTGTTCTAGTTTTAGCTACGCTCGACGCATCCAAAGTTGAGTTACTTTAATTAAATCGTTCTTTTGTTAAACTCGTTTGGTCACGAGCCTGTATTTACTAAGGTCGCTTTCGATCCATTGATAACATTGAATAGAACTCATTTTCCAATAACCTGTTTGTTACACTGAACTAATTAAGTATTGATTATATCTAAGCTATCGATACCAAGCGATCCCGACAACAAGCCAATAAGATTTGAGTATTTCTCATTACAGTTCCGTACTTTGTCAGGTACCAAATCCATTGAACTTTCCGTCAATGCAAATTAGTCACCAACTTCAAGTTGGATTTCTATGGAACATATCTAAAGACTCGTATAATGTTTTACGCTTAAACTATGATATTTTATCTCTAGTTTCACCTTTGACATATCTTATTTATGTTGTCGATCGTTTGAAACACCTTCCTTTCAAGGTCAGTTTTGCGAGGTTCGGGCCACGACCCTACGTACAATAAGAGTTCATGTAAAGACAGCTGTATTGCTTGAGAACTATTCTGGTCAAGGACATCTGTCTACCACATAGATCATTATAGCTGAGAACTATTCTGGTCAAGGACATCTGCCTACCACAGGTAAGTTGCCAGTAGCAACGATACTTAGAGAATATAGGTGCAGAATAGCACAGTAGCAACGATACTTAGAGACTATAGGTGCAGAATAGCACAGTGGCAACGATACTTAGAGACTGTATGTGCAGAATAGCACAGTAGCAACGATACTTAGAGACTATATGAGCAGAATAGCACAGTAGCAACGATACTTAGATAATATAGGTGCAGAATAGCACAGTAGCAACGATACTTAGAGACTATATGTGCAGAATAGCACAGTGGCAACGATACTTAGAGAATATAGGTGCAGAATAGCACAGTAGCAACGATACTTAGAGACTATATGTGCAGAATAGCACAGTAGCAACGATACTTAGAGAATATAGGTGCAGAATAGCAGAATAGCACAGTAGCAACGATACTTAGAGACTATATGTGCAGAATAGCACAGTAGCAACGATACTTAGAGACTATACTGTATGTGCAGAATAGCACAGTAGCAACGATACTTAGAGAATATAGGTGCAGAATAGCACAGTAGCAACGATACTTAGAGACTGTAGGTGCAGAATAGCACAGTGGCAACGATACTTAGAGAATATAGGTGCAGAATAGCACAGTAGCAACGATACTTGGAGACTATATGTGCAGAATAGCACAGTAGCAACGATACTTAGAGAATATAGGTGCAGAATAGCACAGTAGCAACGATACTTAGAGACTATATGTGCAGAATAGCACAGTAGCAACGATACTTAGAGACTATACTGTATGTGCAGAATAGCACAGTAGCAACGATACTTAGAGAATATAGGTGCAGAATAGCACAGTAGCAACGATACTTAGAGACTGTATGTGCAGAATAGCACAGTAGCAACGATACTTAGAGAATATATGTGCAGAATAGCAACTATACTAACTAACTATACTGCTAAATAGCAGATTAACAGTGCGATTAGTGCTATTAGCAGTATAGTTAGTATAGTTGCTATTCTGCACATATATTCTCTAAGTATCGTTGCTACTGTGCTATTCTGCTGTTCTGCACCTATATTCTCTAAGTATCGTTGCTACTGTGCTATTCTGCACATACAATATAGTCTCTAAGTATCGTTGCTACTGTGCTATTCTGCTATTCTGCACATATAGTCTCTAAGTATCGTTGCTACTGTGCTATTCTACTATTCTGCACCTATTTTCTCTAAGTATCGTTGCTACTGTGCTATTCTGCTATTCTGCACCTATAGTCTCTAAGTATCGTTGCTACTGTGCTATTCTGCTATTCTGCACCTATATTCTCTAAGTATCGTTGCTACTGTGCTATTCTGCACATATAGTCTCTAAGTATCGTTGCCACTGTGCTATTCTGCACATACAGTCTCTAAGTATCGTTGCCACTGTGCTATTCTGCACCTATAGTCTCTAAGTATCGTTGCTATTCTGCTATTCTGCACCTATATTCTCTAAGTATCGTTGCTACTGGCAACTTACCTGTGGTAGGCAGATGTCCTTGACCAGAATAGTTCTCAGCTATAATGATCTATGTGGTAGACAGATGTCCTTGACCAGAATAGTTCTCAAGCAATACAGTTGTCTTTACATGAACTCTTATTGTACGTAGGGTCGTGGCCCGAACCTCGCAAAACTGACCTTGAAAGGAAGGTGTTTCAAACGATCGACAACATAAATAAGATATGTCAAAGGTGAAACTAGAGATACAATATCATAGTTTAAGCGTAAACCATTATACGAGTCTTTTGATACATGTATGTTCCATAGAAATCCAACTTGAAGTTGGTAACTAATTTGCATTGACGGAAAGTTCAATGGATTTGGTACCTGACAAAGTAGGAACTGTAATGAGAAATACTCAAATCTTATTGGCTTGTTGTCGGGATCGCTTGGTATCGATAGCTTAGATATAATCAATACTTAATTAGTTCAGTGTAACAAACAGGTTATTGGAAAATGAGTTATATTCAATGTTGTCAATGGATCGAAAGCGACCTTAGTAAATACAGGCTCGTGACCAAACGAGTTTAACAAAAGAACGATTTGATTAAAGTAACTCAACTTTGGATGCTGTGAATCATGCAGTCAAGTGTATGCTTTTCTGTTATTAACTTTTGGAAAAAAGACGGACGATTTAGCTAGACTAAAGTATGACAGAGCGTGTGATTTTCACCCCTTTCTTAAGAATTTATCAAAGAAGGGGAACATTGGAGCAAGAATTCTTTTAAAGCATGTGAAGTTTCTGGTGGACATTTTTTCATGTTTTAAAGCACAAGGAGGAGTGCTGTATGCCTCCTGATAATCCACGATGTAAGTATCACCCAAGCCTCAGCATGTTTGAAGCTATTAAGGGTACAAATACAGAATCAGCAGAACAAAGTAATCGGTTTTTGAATAAGTTATGTAAATTATTATTGAAATGTAATGAAATATCGATATACACATGATACGTCTGATACCCCTGATATGTCTGATATGCGTGATACACGGTATGTCTCATATATAAGATACACGTGATACGCTTGATACACTTGATACGTCTGATACCCCTGATACGTCTGATATGCGCGATACACGGTATGCCTCATATATAAAATACACGTGATACGCTTGATACACATGATACACATGATACACATGATACCCCTGATAGATACCTCTGATACGCCTGATACAACAATAACAACCCTAACCGTCAGTAAAGAAGTTACCAGGTGATTGGAGATCACAGGTAAACATGTGAGATTTGTTTGTATTTATCATAATACATCAGCTTACCTAACAACAATAACTACCCTAACCGTCAGTAAAGAAGACGAGCTCCTACGGAGAGGAATCGTTCACTTAATTAATTCAGTGAAATAATGACAATATAAACTAACTAAAACCCTACCCTGAACCATAAAAAAACCTAACCGGTCAGTAAACAAGATCTTACCCACCTAGAGCTAGGGTTCTCAAGAAAAACCTCTCAAGAAAATGGTGAGGTAAAAAAAATTGAGAGATTTTCTGGAACTCGAACCCCGCTCTTTCTACTCGTAAGTCAAACATCTCAACCACTACACTAAACAACCCAATTTTTAAAATTTTAAAACTTCTGCTAATCTATGAATTGTTCATGAATTAATTAAGTGAGCGATTCCTCTCCTTAGGAACTCTAGTAAAGAAGTTCTCAGGTAAACGTCGAGGTTTTAGGGCTAATTGGTCACTACATAAAAAACAAAATCCCGATATACAATTATACCGAGTGATACGCCTGATACACGCATCTTGATACCGGTAACACACATCTGGGAGGGGGTGTTCTGCAGTTGTCAGTGCCGATAAGTCTTGAAAATAAGTTAATCCCATGCATTGATACCCCGTCCCTTTTCCCCACCCCCATCAGGAGAATAAGTTTAGTTATAACAAGGCCGGTTAGCCACATCGGATGATGAGCCTTAATGTCAGTATTAAATACATTTTCATGGTTTTCTTCCAGCTCTTCCAGATTCTAATGTGCATGCCATCGTTGCTGCAAATGCCGCACACTATATCTCCACCCCAGACTCCTACGTGGAAATGGCACGCGTTTTGGTGCCAGACGGTGGAATAGGGTTCGTACACAAAGACATGGACTTTCAAAAGGTCCCTTAGTTCTCAGAAGTCTTTGACATGGTGATATCTGGCTATGGGAGCAATGGAATACCTATAAAGCTTGACGAAAACTGAACGGATATTGCATGGCAGTCTCAACTTGTAAAGTCCGGGAGGTTTGGTGAGATTACCAAATCGTGTCTTCATTATCCCGACCAACAACCGAAACAGCGACTCTAGAACACATCATGTCCTATGGAGCCATCCAAATTCTTGAAGAGACGAAGTGCAAGGAAATCTGTGAGCGTGTTCAGGAGATTTTGAAGCAGAATTACAGTGGTGCAGGGACCAGGACGACAGAGCTTCCTTCACTGTCAGTTATCTTTTGTGCGATGAAGAAATAAGATTGTGAATGAATTTTACTTTCTTAGAGTGATAATTTATAGTTAGTAGAAATTGTTTTGTACAAGAATCGAGAAAATGGTAATTGTAATGGAGACTAATTTTCTAATAATCAATCCTATTTTTCTTTCTGGTAAGTAATATCCAGAGCGACCATGTGTATAACCAATCTCGTACGCAGACCCCATTTGTTTCTTACTGCGCATGCTCGACGAAAAAAACAAATGGGGTCTGGGTACGAGATTGGTGTATAACGAAATGCTGAAGAAATAGTCCAGCTCCCTTGAGTTCAGATCAAGGTACATTCGCAATTTGCCACTGATTGAGTATATAATAACCCCCCGGGGAGTACTCCTGCTTGTGACGTATTATGTATGTGCGGCCGGGGTGGGTCAGGATTTTGAGCTCAGTTTGGGCAGATCAGGGTCAGGATTTGATTATAATTTGGGTGCAGTCAGCGTCAGGGTTCAGTACTTTTTAGGCAGTTAGGGATCAGTTTTTTTAGCTACTATGTCAAAAAAAGACATTCTGTTGCCGCATTTTGATCGCCTGCCCACATGCAAGTACTGATGCCGCTAATTCGTACTTCAGTACTTATCTATGTACTTCATCTGCTGATTTGTTTACCGACTTGAAATGTTCCGCATTTTCATGCAATCCCGGTACGCAATATACCGGCCGGGATATATATCCGACCGTGTTTTGAAAACAATTTAAAGAAGGGGCAATCAGCTTTTTCCCAAAAAGGGGGCAATCAGGGTCAGTTGGAGCTCGGATAGGGTCAAACAGGGTCAGGGTTTGATCCTCTCGGCCTCACATACATACCCATTTTTTATTTAAGTACCCCACCCCCACCCCCCCGAATAATAACCAACTTCCAGAAACATTTAATAACACATTTCAACTCAAACAAATCCACGATCACAAGACAAGAAAACTATTATCACATTCAAAAAGAATAATACTAGGGTGTTCAATATATTATAAAGAACCAATGATTAGGAACCAGTTAAGCACATACAAGAAAAAAGTCAATCATCATTTTGTTTGATTCCTGTGATTCCAATTAGTGTATCCCATCACGAATTGCCAAAAATCATTCATTGTTATTGAACATGGAATTTTAAATATTCATGTAATATATTAGATATATTACTCTTTAAAGGGGTTATATCTAATAAACATTTACTTGCTTTAATCACTCAATGATCAAGCACCTGAATACATCAAGGAGCTTTTGACTATATGTAAGCCTAAACGTAACTTAAGATCATCTACACAAAGTCTACTTGTCGTGCCATCTTCAAACTCAAAGAATTATGGTGTCAGAACATTCATGGCAACGGCTCCAAGACTTTGGAATTCTACTCCCATACATATCCGCTGTGCAGAAACTTTAAAGATATTTAAATCAATACTTAAAACTTATCTTTTTAGCAAATATTTTACTAAATAAGTTTTTATTTTATTTTATCTCAGAATTATGTAAGAGCGTTGAGACTTTGTTTAGCGCTCCCAAAACTATTTATTATTCTTATTATTAATCATTAAATTGTGAGTGGAGCTTTCCTGTCAAAATATTATTATTATCATTACATAGTGCAAAATTAAGAATTTAACATTGAGACAATTTGTGTCAGGCGTTCCTGGCAGGAGAGGGCTCAAGCATGTTAAAGCCATGGTTTGAACATGGAAACGAGGCTAAAGCTATTTTGTTGAATAGTCACTTGAGTTTGCTCAAATCCTAGAACAATGGTCGTTATAACTAATCAGCATTTTTAGTCGTCCTAATATGAAAATTTGGTTAAATGTATATCACGTTCCCAACCACGTGATCACAAAAAGTTCAAAAATTAAACTAAAAACGGGGTGGTGCATTGTATATTTTACCGGAGTAACGATTTTGTGTTTATCTGATTACACTTGTGGTTAACTTTAAAGATCAGTTCGAAATGGTTAACCCTGATAGACTGTTAAGGCGAAAATTAGAAAACAGGTCACGTGACCTATTCTTGGAACTATTTTTCGCCATTTATATCGTCTTCAGTGATAAAAGGTCAACCAGTCTCATTTCCCATAACAAGCTTAACATTTCCAACCGAAAATCTGAAACAAAACAATAACTTCCGCCACCCCATTTTGATTTCTTTGTTTTACCAGCCTTAGGTCACGTGACCTTCAAAACACCAAAATACCGATACTTAAATGTTAAGACACACGATTACCGTATTATTCCAAAGTTATAGAGTATTTCATACATAAATAACAAATTAAAGGTAGCGAATTTTGAAAGTTTTATCAGAACTGCTCAAAAACCATGCCTTAACATGCTTGAGGGCGTTTTTTGCTTTTTGTGTCTACTGCTTCGGAGAAGAAACCATTGCCATCATGTAGATCCCGCGTGTACAGGTGGTAACGCCTGGCGGAATTTATGATGTGATCAAACAATCGAACATGACATAATTGTCAGAACGTCAACAATGCGATGCGATGACAACAGTCTCATCTACGCCATTCGTTCGTAAATACCAGCAGAGAGATGAGCTGTTCGCAGCTTTGTTATAGTTGAGATTTGTCTGCTTTCTCGCTGGTATTTTCGAATATTTAACTTCAGAATGAGAGTGACACTGCGCAGATGAGTCTGTAGTCATCGCAATCAGCGGCAGCGGTGAATAGAGTACCGAAGTGATGACGTCATAAATAATATATTTCGCTTTAAGAACATTTGACCACCGATTGGGAAAGAGCAATATATAAGAACATTACATATCAAAAATGAGGTGCATACGTTGAAAAGCGGCCGAGATATTGGCATTGGAATATACTCGAGTGCATTAAGGCTTGGTTTGAACATGAAAATGAGGCAAATCCTTTCTTCATGCTTTCAAGTAAAAATCATAAAACTATGCATTCCGCTCGGGCTCTCTGGGGAGAGCAGCCCGTGCACAATATTCCGGTTTATCTCGACCGCGTCCATCCGGGTATTTGGCTCATAAATAGGACTTAAATCCCCTTGCTCAATAGCCTGCGTGCAGACGTTTTCACAGAGA
The DNA here is from genome assembly GCA_030867875.1 of Actinernus sp. WN-2022. Lineage (NCBI taxonomy): Eukaryota > Metazoa > Cnidaria > Anthozoa > Actiniaria > Actinernidae > Actinernus > Actinernus sp. WN-2022. The sequence goes on from JAOWCC010001807.1 coordinate 21,787, forward strand.
AAAGAATAAATTTAATTTAGCACGGGGCCTCGTATTGAAACCTTTGTGCGTGACAAGTAAAATAAAGCATACCGCGGAAGTGGGCTATTCTTTAAGGGTTTAGGTTTGTTTTTGTCATGGAGAGGATAGCCTCATTTTGGTCATATTGTATAAATTAATGGTTCTGGATTGAGCTTTCACCTTGTCATGCTAGAGAACCGTCCGCGAAGTACGGTCGAGATCCCCATACTTCAGTGCAGGGTTGCTCTTTCAGGGAGGATGAGTGGAAGGCATATAGCCTATACATTCCGCTCGGGTTCTCTGGGGAGAGCAGCCCATGCACAATATTCCGGTTTATCTAGTTCGCTGACCGCGTCCATCCGGGTATTTGGCTCATAGGCTTAAATACCCTTGTGCAACGGCTTAAAAGTCGCTTCTGACAAGATTTCGGACAAGTCTACGTCGGGAGCGACCCTCCCGCCCAGCCCCGCCCCTTGTAGAGCAACTTTGCCTTACTCCAGACTCCTCCGTCTTCGTACGGTCGAGATCCCCATACCTCAGTGCAGGGTTGCTCTTTCAGAGAGGCTGAGTGGAAGGTATATAGTACTATACAGAATTGTAGAAACTGGTTGCTTAAACCCACGAGTGATACCGTTGCCATAGAAACAACCGTTGTGAAAAATACAATGCAAAGTTTAAACCAATAGCGATGTAGGTACACCAATTAGCCTTAGTTTTCTCCTTGTCTGCATTCAATATTAGCGGCGAGAGTCAAGCTAGGAAGGAAATGATAAATTTTCTGGCTTTTCCTTCTCTCGTCGCTTTTTCTTCCCCTTTTCTTCTTTTTCCACCCTCCCACTTTGCCTCCTTTCCCCCCTAGCTCACACTTTGCCTCCTTTACCCCCTAGCTCCCACTTTGGCTCCTTTCCCCGCTAGCTCACACTTTGCCTCCTTTCCCCCCTAGCTCCCACTTTGCCTCCTTTCCCCCCTAGCTCCCACTTTGCCTCCTTTCCCCCCTAGCTCACGCTTTGCCTCCTTTCCCTCCTCCCCCTTTGCCTCCTTTCCCCCCTCCCCCTTCGCCTCCTTTCCCCAGTTTGGAATTTAGTCAACATTTTCGAATTGAAACCTACGAACTCTATTTATTTCATTCTTTAACACGTCAGCCTGGACCTTAGATTTATGTACGGTTACCACGTCAAGGTTTTGCTTTATTTTCAGACATTATTTAAGGACGGTGGCCCCTGTCCCTATTGCTAGTGCGAATATTTTCTGCGCATAAGCCTTCGCGAGTTGACCCCTAGTCACGTAAGCTTCATTGTAGAAATAGAAATAAAAATTGCAACATTTTGTCAGTGGCTTGGAAAATGTGTTGACCTCATTTTTTCCGCGTTTTTTTGTTCACATTATCCTGCCTGTATAAAATGAGTACATTTCTCAAAGGACAGATCTAGAAAAGAAAGCGGGACGGTAAATTCTCTCGAACCTGGCTGAAGCGACGTATTTCGGGGCCGGAGGCGCAATCAACTTACGATCTGCGCGGAAATCCTGCGATTTTGAACGAAGCGAGTTCGCCGCCATATTGAATATCCCAGCATGCAACACTCAATAAGACAAATGTTATCCTCGCCAGGAAGGGTTTAGTATAAAATTGTCATGGTCGTCAGAAATAGGCGGCAAAAATAAGAAACCGGCCTTTGTAACTTTTTAAAACCACGTTGACCCCTGTTATTTATGTTATAAAACTAAAGCAGAAAGACAGTTTAGCGTTTTGATATATTTTATGTTAGAGGGAAAACTCGGTTCGTTCCTCCCGAGAGAGACGTCTGAATATGCCGTCCAGTGACGTCACTACCAGAAAACCTGGTAGTGATCTTTGATTGGTTCATATTCTATAATTTCGCATAATTATCATAACAAGAGCCCATCTGGGCTTTCACTCGGGCCACATGAGATTGAAGATGAAATACACTTTCATTTGAAATCCTCTTAGTAATAACCAAAGGGAAGAATTATTAGCTGAATTTAGCAGTCTTTAGGAGTGGCCGGTAGCGCGGTGACTTTCATTCTCTGCTCGCCTAGTATATATGTAATTTAATATTTTTGTTTTTCTCGTATGTTGACCTTTTAATTTAAACACTACTTATTCGTTTAACACACTGCATTTGAGCAGGCATATATTCATTGTTTTGAACCCGAGAATTAACCGTACTACCGTACTTCATGGTCCGGCTTTCTTTAGTAGTGGGTTGTCGGTCAGGTGATTGTAAACTCTTAGAACTCTCGTCATTTAGCACAGAAAATGTATTCTGATGAATAGGGATCGGGTTGTCATGTAAGAAAGATGGCTCTTGAACAAACTGATAAGCTTCAGTGGGTTGGGTAGTCTCGGAACACTGGAGACCTTGGTCTTTCATTGTCTTCTTTTTTGTATTCTTGATTATTTTTTTTAAGTTTGAAAGTCGGATCTCAGCTTTATTATATCAGCTTTCAACTCGCCATTTTCAACTTCTAGGTCAATAATATATTCGTGATGACAGCATCTTGATTTCGGTCTTGTATATATTATCTTGCTGCACTAATTTGTCTTCCAAATGACTGAGTTTCGTTTCTTGATTCGTGTTTTGATGTGACGAGAGTAAGAATTCATTACGCATATCAGTTAGGTCAGCCTCCATGTTACAAATCAAGGTCGTTAAAGCAGCGAGACAGTTGTTATTGCGGGCTAACAATCGTCGTGAAGAATCTAAAGAATTCCGTCTCTTCCGGTTTGAATTTGACTCGTGTGTATGTTGCTTTTGGAGTTTCAAGGATATGTTGATCCAAAACTACAGGCTCTTGGAGTTTTTCATTGACTTGTGAACTTGCAGGCTCTGTAATTTGTTTTGTTTTCTTAGTATAACATAAAGTGTTGAACATGTTCATTTTGTCAAGCATGTCGCGCGTGACCTCTGTTTCTTCATTCATTAAGTTCTCTACTTTCATCTGTAATCTGGGAAACTCAATCTTTGCCCATGCCTTGGCACATAACTATTCCTGTTGTTAAGTAGACGTGGATGATTATAAGTAAAATCCTTCGACAGCTTGAACCGTTTCCGCTAGGTCAATATCCTCGCTGGAACGAAATAACTTGATCTCAATACTCTCTGATCCAACTTACGGTAAATTTAAATCTCTGACAGTTTTTAAGAGACTCATAATATTGGTCTTGAAGTGCCTTCACCCAAAATAAGATGTTCTCCTCGGATGTTTTAAATGCAGCACAGCGAGCCGATGGCTTATAGATTCCAATATCTATTTCTTCGAATTTTAGCTTTCCGGATCCTGGCCCCTTCACTGGCTTCAGGTCGTCGTACGTGTCGTATATAAAATCACTGGCCATCTGGGTAAAAAACGCGGTCCTTTGGCTCCGACAATAGCGCCAGTTGAAATATCCTGAGCCTGTTGGAAGGCTTTAGCACGAGTGAAGTTAAATAAAACATTAAACTGGCTTACATTTGAGAGATGAGACTCCAAATTAGAGAGAAAGTTCCTCGCGGGTCCTCCGCCATCTTGCTTTACTGTATTAAATTATGTAAATAAATTAACCTGGCGATTGTTGCGTGACCAGCACAGTGCAATCTGATTGGTGTGAATTTGACCTTTAACGCATGCGCAGAATTTTAAGACTCGGAGCTGCCACAGGCAGTCCGAGTAATTATCAGCAGAGAAGACGGCAGGATTCACTTTGGACTCGCGATTGTTGATCGATGAGTTTCAGTGGAGTTATTGTCTTTGGCAAAGACCTTGAAGTCGTAAGGAAAACATCTGGAAATGGATTGAAAGTGTCCTGCACAATAACCGGCCGACTGTCCTGTAAACATGTACATTTTATCGCATCGCGTTCGCGGGGCTGTTGATAATCGATTATTTGTTCACACTCGCAGTGGTAAAGAATGTCGCTACTCTCTTCAAGGAACCGTTCTTACCCGTAAAAGAGTCTTCATATTTCTTCGAAAATTCTCCATTATCCTTTCATGTTTTTCTACTTTTCTGTTGCATCATTTACATAGGTAATATCTCGTAGCTGTGTCGATTCTAACGGCAAATGACGCGAGACAAAGATCAACGGAAAGACAAAGATCAACTGTACTTTGCCTCCAAATATAATACGATTTGTTGCTTCGAAAAGGTTTTAATTTCACAACGTGAGGCACTTGAGAAGCAAATGGAATGGATATATATATATATATATATAGGTAAGGCTTTTATTTTGGCCGGCAAGATCTCGAATAATTTCTCAAGGCGAGCGATGGCTTTGTTTTTGTGACCCACGAACTCTTACTACCGCCGTGACAGTTTTATTTGCATAAATGAAATTGTTAATCCGCCTTGACATCACTGGACGGCATTATCGGCTATTGGATTCAGACGTCTCTCTCGGGAGGAACGAACCAGAGGAGAGTATCCAGTTTTCTAGCCTGAATTTCAGCCCTGCCATGGCACTGACATAATTAATATTTATTTAAATAGCCATTAACGTGGCTTTAGTTAATTAAACTGTTACCTATAGTGAGGAACCCCCATTTCGAGTATTCTGACTCGTATTTAGATAAATCACGCTTCATTCTAGGAGAATTTTTTTTTTTTTAAGGTGCTGAGTCAGCATTTATTTTACGACATTTAACCTTGATTATCTCTGGAAATGCACGGTTATCCCCAATTTTTTGGGGGGGATTTTTATATGTGACCAAGAGAGTTATCCTCTCTTGATGTGACCTAAAATGCTCACATGGTCATAAAAAGGGGAAAAGGGGTCACCGTCCTTAAAGTCTGCGAACTTCCGCCGGAAGAATATTTTTAAGGATCACAGTCCGCAAGGATTTGTGGGATGTTGTTCGACACGTCGCCGGATCCAAGATGGCGTTCACCTTCTACAGTTTACTAGAGGCTTGTCTTCTTGTTGTGAACGCGATGGCTGTACTACACGAAGAACGCTTTCTAGCCAAAAGTAAGTTTATAAATAAGGCAATAACGTACAGAACTATAAGTGATCTGGATTAATCAATTAAACAGCGCATATGACAAGCCAAGCAGAGATGTAAATAAAGGAATATGTTGTATTGTCTATCCGTCGTTTCGCCCCCAAATTGTTGCAAGATTATGTGGAATTTGTCGTTCTAAAATGTTTTAATTGCAAGCGAAACGACTAATTCTTTTTGGGGGTATACTTTATGCTCCTTTTCTATAGATCGTTTGCATGTGACGTCATCAAAAACTATAATGCACCTATCAATGTTAGGCCGGGGGAAAGGGGGGTGGGTATAGGGGGGACTTAAAAATTGATTAAAAATTGAATTACTGTGTGAAAGTGCCCTACCCATGGTCCAAATTTTGAGTCAAACTTTCCCCACCCTAACCGAGGGATTCGAGGTATTACATTTTAAACGACAAAAGTAGTAAACTGATAAAAGGTCAACTCGATGCTCTGCACACCGATAGAAACATAACGGTTTGTAAATTAACTCGTTAACAAATGCAAAAATAATTGTCAAAACATCTTTAATAACAAAGGTATTTATTATATTGGATCCCAAAGATGAATTACAAATTATTTAAACAAGAACTTGATAAAATAAGTACTCAACAAGCAATCCAAAATTGAACATGTCAATACAATACTTTATTTATCCAGGTTACACCTAAGAGCTTTTCACAAGCTCGTTCTAATGTGAACGTGAAATTAAAAAGTCTAAATTGAACAGAATATATATCTTAATTATAAACCCTATATATATATATATATATATATATATATATATAATATAACTGCAACTGCAGTGGCTACCTGTTAGATATAATTTAGTTTATAGGGACACTTTAATGACATTCAAGTGTATAAACGGAGTTGCCCCAGAATATCTAGCGAGTAAGTTCTGTAAACGGTCTGCTATCCATAATCGTAACATCAGGTCCCGTAACGACCTAAACATCCCTAAACTTCGCACCTCAAGTGGACAAAGATCTTTCGCTTATAGGGGTGTTAAGATCTGGAACTCATTGGAAGCAGACCTTAAAAAGGAACCTAATTTTGCTAAATTTAAGAAACAACTAAAGTTAGCGCTTTTAGAGTAGTGCTATGTACCATATTACTTAATGCACTTCTACTTCAATAGTTTTAACTCACCTGATTATAGTTAGTACTTGTATTTTACTATTTCATTATTTTGTTACTGTTAACGTTGTTACATTGTAAATAGTTGTTGAAAAGCCCCTATGGGAACTTCTATTAAAGATATGTATGTATATGTATGTATAATAATAATAATACCTTTAAAATATATCCAAAAACTATAATTTATATTTAAAATATGACGTGATAATAAAACTACTGAAACAAATCAAAGGTAGATCGCAAATAATACATTTACAAGTTGAATTTGTGCTAATTAAGTTCTACCTTAGCTAAAGCGCATTTAAATTCGTGACATTTGAAGCTTCTCGTACCTTCGTAGGTAATTTGTAATTTATATGTCACTCATATATAAACATGCTTAACGGGCGACAAAGGCACATGTGCCGGAAACTAGTTACCATTTTTTTTTCATTCCGTTCAAACTAACCCCACCCTTGGGCCGAGTCTGGTTCAAAGTCTGGTTGCAAGGCCCAACCCCAAGCAAGGATTGGTGGTCAAAGTCCCTACCCCAGACCGCCATTTTCCCATCCCCCAAGGCTTTATAACATTGATAGGTGCATAAGATCTATAAAGCTGTTCTTTTAATATGATTTAGAGGTCGGTATTCTCAGTACTCTTCAAAATGGTGATTGTTTTTGAGGTACAGTATTTCAAATTTTGTTTCCTAATATCATGAATATCCATATATTTCGGCCAGTTTAAAATGTTAGACTTGATTAAACCTTTTAAAGTGACATCTAAAGTGTTTTGAAGTGAATGCTAATCATATTGATGGGAAAGCTAAGACAGCTTTATTTGTAGAGTATGTTTTCCGTTGTTATCTTGATATACAAAAGTTGTACACCAACATGGCCACCACATATATGTTAATTACACTAAATAATTTGTTCAAATATATATTATTTGTCTGACAGCTCAGTTACAAAGTACCCTATTGCTTCAAAATTTTGGTCATTTCTATATGTTTTCTTGCTATATACACAACATTATTTTAAAATATTTTACTATATATATTGTTTTTTTTCTTGAAGCAATTTCTTTTGTGACAGTGCAAATGATCCATACATACTCCTTCTCTATACTTGCTCCTTCTTCCCATGCATTGTAAGGATATAGAACCTCCTCCCAAGAGATGCTGTTAAAGCTGCCTCACTGAATGGTTTTCATTCAGCAACAATTACACCAATTTGCAAGTTATGCAGAATTTATACATAAAACTACATGTACATGTAGTTTCCTTGTATATATGTTGTAGGTTGTTTCTCAATTCAGGTTGTTTTTAATTTTTTTAAAACGACCTAGGTTGTTTCTCAATGATTATAAAAAGGGATTTTTTAATTTTTTGGGATTCATAAAAAAAAAGAGGTTTAGTTTTTTTTTTGGGGGGGGGTGGTTTAAAAAGAAAAAAAATCACCCACCCCTCCCCTACAAAATATTTTTTGACAACCCACCCCTTCCCTCTACTTCCTTCACCTCCCTTCCCACTGCCTCTCAATTTTCTCCTTGTCCCCACTGACACACCTTACTGTACTGTACCACTTACCTTGATGGTCACCCATCCACTTAATAACCTTGCCCAGTCGGGCTTAACTTCGCCGAATCACGAGGAACGCCTGGTAGATATTAATCCAGTGGATTATCGCACTGCACCAGGAAAGCGCTTATTGATTTGAACACATCATTTATTCTCCAAGTGACTAATCGTCGAACCCAGTCCCTCTCGTTATGTGCGCATGCGTACTACTAACAAAATCGGACTTTGAAACATCTTTCGAAAACATTGTATGGACAACATTAAACCGGGACGAAACTGTAACACAAATGAAGTTTGTGTTGACTCTGCGTTCTTTTATGAAAGCTGCAGCAACTCAAGGGAAGTAAGGAAGCTAAATCCAGAAAAATACTTTGTTTCTTGACTTTATTACGGCCCCACTCGTACTTCGAAACAAACTGTGTCAACCGAACCGACCTAAAATAAAGACAAAAGAAAGCGCATCACCTCTAACATTGTATCTAGAAGAAGATTTTTTACGATTCAAGAGCTAAATAGTATCTCAGTATTAAAGTAACGAGTGCAGGGGATCTTGGAGTTAAGCTGGCTCGTACTCGATCGTTAGACTCAGCTTTTCCAATGGAATAAAATACTGACCACTGTGATAAATGATCGAGAACTTACACAGAAATAACACAAAACGTTATTAACAGTTATAAATGTTTTCACTTTCCATGCAGAATAAGTGCCAATAACAAGCAGATTTATTAAAGCCAGTTAACACCCCACTCCAAGCAAACTCATTCCTAACACTCTTACATTAAAATCGAATTAATGGTCCTGCGAACTAATTAATCCAAAACCTAACCCTGCATTTTTTTAAAAACCTAACCGTCAACAAGGGCTGCTCACTTACTTTGAAGTCAATAATTTTGGGTGTTTTGAGCTGAGTCACTAAACAACAGACAAGTATATTAATGCTTCTTCAATAGTCCTGTGAACTAATTAATCCAAAACCTAACCCTACATTTAAAAAAATCCCTAACCGTCAACAAGGGCTGCTCACTTACTTTGAAGTCAATAATTTTGGGTGTTTTGAGCTTATACTCACTAAACAACAGACAAGCTGATAATGCTTCTTCAATAGTCCTGTGAACTAATTAATCCAAAACCTAACCCTACATTAAAAAAAATCCCTAACCGTCAACAAGGGCTGCTGACTTTGGGTATTTTAAGAGCTACAATCAATAATTTTGGGTGTTTAGGTTTAAGTCACTAAATAACAGATAAATTTAATGTTTAATCCAACATTTAAAAGACGAAAAATGTCGAAATGACCTAGCTAATTTTTAAAAATAGAAATGACCTAGGTTGTTTCAAAATAACCAGGGTTGTTTCAAAACATTAATGACCAAAATTGAGAAACAACCTAGGTTGTTTTAAAAATTACCTAGGTTGTTTTAAAAATGACCAGAAATGAGATCAAACAACCTACAACATATACATTGACACTACAAACATGCCAAAGTTATCAAACAAAGGATTATTAATACTAATTGGGTGGCTTTGTTTATCAAATTAGATTTAGCACATAAGTGCAGCAGCATCTGAAACAAGCCAAAGTTATCAGATCTAATTAATATGTGAAGAGATTTCATTGTACAATAGGTCGATAGCAAGTTTGCACCCAAAATATTTTGATGCAGATATTCAAAGTTGTAGTGTCTGTGCAGACTCCTTCCCATGAGCCTATTTGCAGGCTATATTATTTTTATGCTGCATTCTTCGATAAACTCTAGTGCATCCCATTTTTGCAAAGGTAACATTTAGGTTGTGTCCTAATATCAAAGAAATATGTATTTTATGCAGCACTTACATGTATTGTGCAAACTTACATCTTGACTGAAGTTTTAATTAACTTGAAATAACCTACCATTATGTGTATCCCAATAGAAGAAATTTAGAAAGGGTTATTAAACAACTTTATTATAATAATACAATGGGTGATTAGTTCCTGTAAAAAATAGTGTTGATCTGCATCGGCAGGGAAGATAAACACTGGTATAATCAAAGTTGACTAAAGTGCCTATAAGCCCTAGCCAGTTATCTTTGATTTACAAGTCAAACTGGAAAACAAAATGACCGACATACAATGTAGGAAAAATAATAATTGTAGTTTGTCAATTTCGTTTATGAAGGAATCAAATTTCAATGACGTCATTTAAGGGACAAACTATATGTAGTTCCTTTTGCTCTGTTTTTATGTCAGCTCCACTTAATAAACGATCATTCTCTAAGATTGTAAGTATGGAATGTCTTACACCTGAAAAACAACTGTATAAATGAAGAAATTCAATGTTACAACTCAGTTCATTTCTAACTCATTAGCATAACGTCCCTTAAATGGCGTCATTTCAAAGATTTGTAGTGCTTTTTATAGCAATACTATGACCATAAATCGCCCCAAAATGGTTGAAAAAGATTTAAGACACTCTATTGCACCCAAGTAAATGATTTCTGGCTAGAGCTTATAGGCACTTTAAGGTACATGTATGCTATTACCACTGGAAAGCAAGCTGATGTTTCGAGTGCTAGCCCTTCATCAGAGCAAAAGAGGGGAAACGGGGGAAACGGTGTTGAGTGCATGTCTTGATTACTGCTAAGGAAACATGTACTCGGATCAATTACATGTAGGATCAAAGGAAATTGCACCAACAATAGAAATGCTAATGGTGTAATAGGGACAATAGGGTGTTCATGAATAAAGTAATGAAACAATGCTGATCTAAATATGAATGAACACACAAATTCTGAAATTAAATGAACGAAAAGCATTCATTAATGCTGTTAGGTGCCAAAGTGGCTTAATTTGAAAATAAAGTTATGTAAGAGAAATGCTGCATTTAAGAAATAGAAAACATTTCCCGTGTTTCTATATAGTTATAGAAACACGAGTGGGAGTTTGGGAGAACGAGAAATGGCAGTGGGAACACGAGCACGAAGGGCGAGTGTTTCCACAGCTATTTCGAGTTTTTCCAAACTCCACAAGTGTTTCTATAACTCTATAGAAACAAGGGGGAAATGTTTTCTATTTCCTTTATAAAATAAACGAATAAAAGCACGGAAATGCTCGCTTAATTTGGTAACCAAAATGTAAATTCTCACAACTAGCTCAAGCGCGCGCTCAACTGTCTATGTTTCTATAGAGTTATAGAAACACGGCTTACAGCCAATCAGAGCGTGCGTACTATCGAAACTATTTTATAAATAGTGATGTGATTAATAGAATGGTCAGGAAGATTAAAGTGGCCACTTTTAATTATGCACTCACTGTAAAAATACCCATCTGCCCAAAGCATGCACACACAAAAAGCACCCTTATTTTTCATTATTAAATGATTTTAAAATTACCTTTAATTTTATCACTTTACTATTTCAGTTGGTTGGGGAACTGATCAACTTGCTGGATTTGGAGAAGATCGAGGGACCAAACATCAAATTATCAACCTTATCCATTCTGTTAGGACTGTTATGAGAAGTGAGGGCATGTTATTCTACCCTTTATTTTCACTGAAGTGCGACCCTGGAAGTAATTCAAGTATTGTTTCGAAAATTGCATTTTGCTGACCATCGATCAAATGTGGAGTCACCTCTCATACAAAACTTTCAAAGGCGTACCACATAGAATTCCATCTAGGCAGTACCTGCATTTGATTGCCGGTTTGCTAAATGCTATTTTCCAAACACGAAATAAAACTTTCACAGTCGCACTTCAATGTAAATGGTAATAATCAGTTTTCCCAGTCAAATTAATATCAAGAAAATTTTCAGAAACAGAGAAATTCTGCTTAATTAAGGGCTGTGTCATGATGAGAGGAATTTGTATTTGAAGGGCTGTGTACAAAAAGGGTGTAAATGTGTCGTGATCATATTCTGAATTATCCTTCAATTTCTGTTTTCTAAGTGAGAATTTGGAAGGTGATCAAGAGTCAGTTACACCCTTTTTGCACACAGTCCTTCATTCGCAGCATGGGCCAAACAGTTATTTTTATTGATTTTCATATGAACTGACACATGTACACATTGTGCATACATTGTATGTGTGTGGGTGGGGAGATAGTGGGGATAGAATGATGTAATCAATCAATCAATCTTTATTTCGACACGGTGTGGCTCAACAGGTTACAAATGTAGTAACGAAACTGTAGTAAGTCGTGATTGTTTTTACTTGAACCAATCACAAGGACAAGTAAACAATTGTGGATATAAACTTGCTAAAATATAAATCGATTGTGCGATGGAACAAAACAATGTTGGGTGTTAGTTTAGAACTTGATTGGCTGAGTATTACAAAACATATTTCACAGCCAATTGAAAATCTAAGCAAACACAAAACCAAAGCAATCACATTACTTTCAATACTCAATCGAACACCGCTCAAAGATGAGTTGTTGAGTAACAGTTTGTCTCTCATTCCCTTTCAGTTCCTCTGATATTCTTGAACTCTGTTACAATAATTATTTTACTACTTATGGGATGATGTCTCAACTCCTACATACATTAAAGAACTTCAACAGAGGTCAATCCTCTTGAATACAATGCTTATGGGAAGTCCAGCATTTTCAACAACAGAGAGAATAAAGCATGGAAAGTTTTTACTCTTCCACAATGCTTTGTCAATGCAATTAAAACTGCTTGTATTTACATTTGCTAATAAAACATCTTTATGCAAGTTAAAGTATTTTTTACACATTAAAGGTAAACAAAATATGGGTTCAAATGGTTTCTAATGTTAGTGGGTGTATATACTTGCTGCACCATCAAAGTTTCCATGTGATGATTCCACCACAGGCAGCCCAAGATCCTGGCATTTGTATAAAAAAAAAACCAGCCTGATATATGGGTAATTGCTCCACATACAGTACATGTAAGTGTTTATATGTACATTTTTCCATATTTAACACAAATATTCAATAAAATTCTATCAAACTTACTGTGTGTCTTGGTGTGGTTCTTGTTGATGTCTGGGCGGAGTTTCAGGAGAATTTGGAAAGGAAAACTTGACATTTTAACGTGGAAAACTCAACCTAGCTGAAAGTTTCCAAACCGGAATCCCACATTACTGAAACGTGAAGGTAGGTCCTGTCAAAGGTTGTTGACGTCGTTTGTGCTGCCAGACGTCTAGGTTTAAAACAAATGAATGTGGAAGAAGGTTCATACTTAACAGTTAATAATTGTTAGGAAGGTTAGGCCATCCCATCCCTTTTTTCCCCGATTTTTATGCGTTTTGCAAAAAAAAAAAAAGGAGGGAGGGATCGAGGGGAAAGGGTGAAGACAGGAATGCAAACGTAGACTCAGGAATACTTTTTACTAATTTTGGCTTGCTCTTTCTATTTCTGGCATTCGTGTTTTCTAGCACCAATTTTGTTTTATTGACAGGCTAAAAAGGTCACGTGACCAGGGCCTGCATGTACTTTCAAAGTTTGTGGGAGGGATGGCAAATTAGCCGAAGCCCAACCGTATATAGGCAAATCTTTGCTTACGTTTTTTTTCTCGGCATACATCAAACTTCAAGCGACGTACATACAAACTGAGTCCATAAATCGAAAGAGATTGTCACACTTGATAATCACCAGAAATTTGAGTGATATGAGAAAGTTTGAGGAATGAGCGTTTAAAAATCTCAACATTTACAAAGAATTTGTAATGTCAGCAACTCTTGCCACCCAGGCCATTTTACAGTCTAATTTCTCCGTAAATATTTAACATATCAATCTCAAATTTTGGTGATTACGAAGTTTAAAATTCTCTTTCAACTGATGTTGTCTGTTTGTTTGTAGCTTGAATAATTTATGCTAATGAGGAAAAATGTAAACAATGACGTCTGCAAAGGATTCATTATGATTCAAACTTGTAAAATTGTAAAATAAAATTGGCCCCTTGGTGTGTAGCCATTTAAGTTCACCACATGTGCATATTTCCTCATTTATAAGTCACACGTACCTTTCAGATTTTGAAAACAAAATTGCTTCAAAGTTGGGGTGACTGGTTCATAGTTATAGGCAAGAGGAATTGGCAGGTTTTGCACCAGTCAATGTAAACCCCCGCCCCAACCCCGGGACTATGTGGGGATTAGCGAGGCATTTGGCACTTCACAAGTGCCCCGGTGAGCGGGGCATTGGCCTTGTTTAGAATATCGTGGCGATTTGAGCGGGGGATTAGGCGGGGTTTGGCCATGGAAGTCGCTTGCTAAAACAATTTTCATCATCTAAATGGTCGCATGAAAAATAATCTTGCGTGACCCCCAGAACTATACTGTGAAATGTGTTGCATGACTGCTGCATTATTTATCCTTTATGATGGTAGAAATAAGGCAATTACGATTTAGATTATGTTATTTCAGTCTTCAGATGAATTGTTTCATTTCAATGTTCAGATGAATTCAAAAATCAGTCCCATGAAAGCCGAACAGGGAATTGCTGTATCCTTACTTCCGAAGATGTATGTTAGAAAAAATTGTACCATGTTCGGAATACATGTTGGGGATACAAAATTTTGATGGCTAACTTGCTTACTAGCAGGTGACTCAAACCTGGACAGACATGGTAGTGAATCCCTATCAATCACTTAGTGGTGATGACGTGTCGATGACGTAATCAGTCATGTGATTTTTAGCCATGCCAAAATAGTTCACTGACCATCCGCGAAGTTGCTCTTAGGGGCCCTATATGTTTAACTTCATTATCTTATCTTTTTAGTAAATAATTTTGAGAAGAAGGCAACATACTTTACATTATTTAAAGTGTCATCCGAAAAGCGGGAAGTTGTGAAGGTGTATTGTTCCGAGTTTGTTCAGGCAGCCAGCAAGACAGTGTATTAAAGAAACCTTGCTTACCTCGGCTCAAAAACAATATTTGCTCTCAAATGTTCCTTTTGGATGCCTAAGTCTATTACCATGTTTGTCACTTCCAAATTGTACACTAGATATCATTTATATGCCAATTTTCCATGTCCATAAAACTCATTTGAATTTCCTGCGTGCTGCCATCTTGGATTTTATGACGTCACAGTGTTGCCCCTATTGTTACACAACAAACGAGCTATATTGTTTTCTGACAATAGAGGCAACACTGTGACGTCATAAGATCCAATATGGCTGCGTGCAGGAAATTAAAATGAGTTTATGGACAGGAAAATCGGTGCATATATGACATCTAGTCTACGATTTAGAAGTGACAAACACAGCAACAGACTTAGACATCGATCAGGAATATTTGAGAGCAGCTGTTGTTTGTATATATATGTATATATTACATACCAAGAATGAGGCCATTTACAATCTGGAACTGTTGTAGAACAGTACTAATTAAGGAAGACAGTTGTTGCATGCATGTATGTATAAAATAATTTACATGTAATATAATTTCGATGTTTATCAACTTGACTGTTTCGTTTTCTCCAAAGCATCGATAACTAGGAAAACAAAACGAAAAACCAAAACATAAAGAAAAAAATGAGTTGACGGAATTATGGTATACACGTCATTTCATTTTGAACTATGATCCAACCATTTAGGGCAGGGTATTTGACCAACTTAAATGCCCCGTATAGCGGGGCATTAGCTCTCATTAGAAACACAAATACCTAATCCCCGCCTAATCTCCGGGGTTGGGGGGGGGGGGGTTTACATTGACTGGTGCATTATAGGTGAGGAAATAATAAAAATTATGGTTTATGCAATTCTGTAAGGTTGATTCTACATGAAGTGAATAAAGTGGAACTGGTAAAATAAGTTTGTTATGAGAATTTGTTTATCCAGGATCTAATCCCAACATGCAAACAAGTAGTATTTTTGCTGGATCCACTGTAGTAGAATATTTCTTCATTCAAGTATTGCCTCCGAGGTTTATATTTTAAATATGGTAATGTGATGGAAGAAAGTTTCATTCACACAGACACACTACCATATTCGAAATAATTATAAACCTTTAACTCAAATGCAACAAATCAATAAGTGCCCCCATGCAATCAAGCTGCAGTGGCCATTTAAGTAATTATTTGCAGAAGAACTATAGGAAAAGACAATAGACTGCAACATTGAGTATGTCCTTTTGGACAGTTTTGCTTTAATGTGTCCGAGTACAAGCAAAAAATAATGGTACTGTAGGGGTGTTATTGTAATGACAGAATTCGTCGTTATCTACATATGGATATAGAAGCCAGAAGTTGTCGTTATCTTTATCGGAACCACATAAAATTTCACATTTCACTTGTCTCCCCGAACGTGTGCGATACTCCTCACTGCTTTACTGCCAGTGTGCTACAGTGCTTGGTGGCTGCATGTTCTTATCCTCAGTCATACTGTAATGGGTGCGGGAGGATCATCGTCCTGGGTGTGAGTGGCTAGTCAGTTGCTCTGTTGTCCTATTGCCCTCTTTGTCTTGCAGAAAGTGCCTGTGGTTTCGGCGATAGACTGCTCCATTTTCAGTCTCCACGATGTACAAAATGTAACTTGGTGTTTGTGCTGGCTCAACAACTTTTCAGTGCTGTTATTCCCCTTCCCGTTTAACTCGGACCGTTTCACCTGACAGCAGGGGCTTCAACGGAACGGCAGACCTGTCGTAGTGATGCCTTTTGGATGTTCTGCTTTTTCTTGAGTCGAGCTTGCGTTTCCTGGTGACTAGGACTCTCAGGAAGCAGGTGGTTCGTAGTGCAGGGAATAAGTGCTCGCAGACGTCTACCCATGGATAACTGTGCAGGAGACTTGTAATTGTCAACTGGTGTGTTGCGATGCTCTAGAATAGCAAGATATAAAGGATCTTTGCCATCACGCTTGGCCTTTGGCTGTCTTGACGGTCTTTTCGGCTAGACCGTTGGACTGCGGATTGGGGCTCGTTGTATTCCAATCTGCAGTAAACTTTTCAAATTCTCACACTGAGGCGAGCTCTGGGCGGCCTGAGCTGAACTATAGACCTTTCTGCTATCTTCTTATACGTTGTAGACGGTATGACGTTAACTTCTGCTCCGGTATCTACAATCTCGGACAAATTGAGTAGGAAAAAAATCCCCTCCTCCCCCCATTTCAGTGATGAGAGCGTAGGCAAACTGAAATGGACCATGATTTAACATGATTGACATGGGGGGAGGGGAGGTCTTTAATTTTCAACAGATTTGACCGAGATTGTAGCTTAAGCTCTATTTTGGTGTTGTCAAGAGACATTTACCATCTGTTCATGGCTACGCTGACGATACGCAGTTGTACATGTCATTTCGCCCTGGTTCCTGTGCGTCGCAGGATGGGGCTGTAAGAGCTATGGAGGCTTGTATCACTGACATTCAAGTATGGATGGCCAGTCATCAACTCATGCTAAATGACAACAAGACTGAGTTTCTAATTATTGGATCTCGACAACAATTATGCAAGGTCAATATTGACAACATCCATGTAGGTGCCTCCGAAATCAAGCCAGCTAGCTCCGTGCGTAACTTGGGGGCGTGGTTTGATGGCTCTATGACTATGAAAGTACACGTCGGTAAGGTGTGTAGCAAAGCGTTTCGAGGTCTGTATAACATACGGCAAATCAGGAAATTATTGGACATCTTGAGTAATCATCCGTAATTATTAGGAGATATTCACTGTTCGGAAGCTCGGCGAAGTCCATGCTGACTTCCTTCCATGGGGACGTTGGCAGGGGAGACATCTTGAGCTGTGGTTCTCGTTTGCTTTCAGGAGTCATGACGAGGAGTACCAGTCGTGAAGAGTGCATTGCAGAGGAGTATGTCAACTTCATAACGATCAACGCGACTCCAAAGGCAATGATGGTTGACGAGATCAAACAGGCGACAAGAGAAGATAGAACTCTTCAAGCAGTTATCAAGGCGGTGCAGACAGGCAAGTGGTATGCAGCTTTGGATGACTCGGCTGTCAACAAAGACACATTCAAGTCCTTTGAGCGCGTTCGAGATGAAGTAACGGTTGATGCACAAGGAACACTACTCCTGAGAGGGAACCGCATCATAATCCCGAAGAGTCTTCAAAGAAAGACAGTTCAATTAGCTTACGAATGACACCAAGGCCTCGTTTAGACCAAAGCACTGTTGCGAGAAAAAATCTGGTTCCCAGGTATAGACAGCATGATAAATCGTGTGGTGCGTGTCTGATCACTAGGCTAAAAGAGCCAAATCTTTACGGCAATTCAAGAGGAGTGTCTGTTCCTGTTACTGAGTTATGCTGATAGCAGATTTTTACTGATTTTTATCAATATATGTTTTTAATCTGTACATATATTTATTGTTACGCCCCACGTGGAAACCAGCTTACTGTTGTAGTGGCTAGCGTACGGAAATAAAGTTATATGTATGTATGTATGTGTTTAACTGGATGACGGGACATGTAGTCTGCAGGGTTGTTGTCACCTCGCCTGTACTCAACTGTCGCATCATACGGTTGTAACCGCAATGACCAGTGTTCAAGCCTAGGTGTGGGCTTAGACTTCGGGTTTCCGTAGATTGCTACTGGAGGCTTGTGGTCTGTGTAGATATTAACGGGATGTCCATATATGTAGATGTGGAGGTGCTCGCACGCCCATACAACCGCCAGCACCTCTCTCTCGGTTGGTGAGTACCGCTGCTCTACTGGACTTAGCGCTCTACTTGCGTAAGCTTCAACGTCTAGTTCATCCGCATTGTCGTTATCTCGTTGTGCGAGAATTGCTGCCAGTCCGACTGGTCTCGCATCTACTGAGATCTCCGTCCTCTTGGTTGTGTCGAAGTAAGCCATCACAGGCGCTGTCACTAGATTCTCTCGTAGCGTTGCCACAGCTGCTTCATGCGGAGTCGACCATTCCCATACCACGTCTTTCTTCGTAAGGTTTCGGAGTGGCTCTGTTATGGTCGCGTAGTTTGGAATGAAACGAGATGAGTAATTGGTCATCCCAAGTAGGCTTCGTACCTCGCTTGGATTCTTAGGCGTTCTTAGGCGTTCTTAGGCGTTCTTAGGCGTTCTTAGGCGTTCTTAGGCTACCGGCTGGACATTATGCCTCTAGTATGGCCTGGACTTTGTTTGGGTCTCGTGAAATGCCTTTCTCCGAGAACACGTACCCAAAGAACTCGAGACTTCCTTTGTTGAACTCACACTTCTTCTTGTTTAGGGTGAGTCCCTTCTCGCGTAACCGCTTGAATAGGGCTTGCAGACTCCGCGCGTCATGGCCTTCTTGGGTAGTTCCATATACCAGTATATCATCGCTTACGTTCAGTACTCCTTGGATACCTCTCATGGCTTCGCGAATGGCATTTTGGAAGATTTCTGCTGCGCACGAAATTCCAAAGTTTAGTCGGCGGAATCGTCGAAGACCAAAATTGGTACTTAACGTTGTGATATAACGTGACTCTGGTGCAAGTTCAAGCTGGTTGTAGCCTTGGTTTAAGTCGATCTTGCTGAACACCTTCGCACCAGGGGTTATGTGCCTCTCGCGCTTTATGGCCTTGTTAGCTTGTCGCATGTCGACGCATACTCGGATATTCTCTGGATTCTTCGGTTTCGGGACAACTACTACTGGAGATACCCATGGGGTTGGACCCTCTACTTCTTCAATTACACCGAGTTCTTCGTCTTTCTTGAGTTGCTCTCAGTTTAGCTTGCTTCTAATGTGGAAAGGAACTCTTCGGTATGGCTAGGCTACCGGCTGGACAGTGTTGTCAATGTGGAGTTTTACTTGAAAATCTTTCAATTTTCCCAGCCCCTTGAATAAATCTGTATATTCTTCCACGAGTTGTTCTGCTCTCGTTCCCTGGACCGAGCTTGGTGTTTGTCACACGCTGTACTCAGTTTTTGTAGCAACTACAATTCTTGTGACGTCTTCCAGCTTAGTAGTGATCCTCCAGAACCCTCAACTACGTAAAATACGTCTTCCACAACTTTTGACGTTGACTCAAGAGTGGTGTGGAATTTACCTAGCACTTGGAGTGGATCACTGGACTTGTACGGGTAGATTTTTACTTTAGTCTTCTCAAGTTCTGGGATCTTTGATAACTTCCGGTAGTCTTTCTCGTCCAGCACATTGATATACTAGCACCTGAATCAGCCATGATCGTGATTGGAGTGCCATGAACGACGACTTCGAATAACGGTTGTGGTTCTAGCTTGTCTGCGCTGATGGAAAACAAATACGCTTCTTCATCTGAGCTGGAACTTTCGTTGACCATTTTGTTTATGTTCGGCTTGTGTTGTTTTTCTTGATTTTTCTTGTGTGTATCTTTAGATCTGCACACGGCTTCAAAGTGGTTTAATTTGCCACAGCTTCTACAGGACTTCTGATACGCTGGACATGTGGTTTTCCCGCCCGGATGTGGGTATTCTTTTCCACAGTTTCTGCAAACACCATTCTCTGTGTTGCGTGACTTCCGGCTTGTCCCAGTTACGCGCGACTTCCTGTCACGTGACCGTCCGCCATCTTGCTTTTGGGCTGCATGGTTTCTGTCAGGATTTCTTCCAAATTAACGTTTGTTTACTGGATGCTTTTCCTCGATGCTAGCCGCCTGGGATTTGGATATTTCCATGGCTTTTCCGGCTTCCAACAGCTGACCTAAGGTGAGACTTGGTTTTTCGAGTGCTTTCAAGCGAAGCTTGTGGGATGTGCAGTTTTGAACGGTGTGCGAATTCGTAGACACATGTCATAGTTAATACGTTGTCGCGAGCCGTCTCAATCTTGTATGAAACGCTGAAATGCTTTCTTGGCTTTGCTTGGCCTGTCTCATATTCTCTGTTTTCCTTCGGCGTGAAGTAGTTGGCGAGTGCTTGACTTGCTTTTTCTAGCGGGTTCATATCAAACAATTTATTGAGAAAAGTGTCGTTCCTGAGAGCTCCCTTTGATATTCCATATATGGTCAATATATTCCATATTTGGAAAGCAGGACGGATCGCTCGGACACGTTCAGGAAGTGTAGCGAGCCGGCAGAAGAGAGGCGGATACAACGTAGGCTACAGGAATTGCGATTAAAAAAATCGATAGCGCGAGCGTATGCCTCACTAGCATCTAGTCACGCCCAAATATTACTCTGAACGACAACAATTGTTTGATATGTTCTTCTTCTCCTGCTTCTGTGTTGGACCGGCAGTGTGTCGAAGATTTCACTCACACTTTCACCGGCGTAATGTAGTAAAAGAGCTCTTTGCCCGGCTTTTGGTATCTTGTATTTAAGATTCTGAAAACGGGCTGGCCATTTCTTCCACCGGACTCATACGGCGCCTTGTTCTGAATGCACTTCGAATTCTGGAAACTGCGGTAGAGTTGCCATGCTTTATTCCTGCTTTAGATCCTTTACAAACTTCCTCGCCGACTTAATTCAGTACTTCTTTTACCGAAAAATATGTTAAGACATACTTGTGGAGTGCTGAGATCCGTATCCTCGTCGCCAATGTGGTGTTTTAAGATATTTATTAAAGGAAATCTTACATGCAAACCGCCACCGAAACGTGCCCGTGCTAATCCTACATCCGATCCTCTATCAGGGACCTAAGTACTCACAATGACATTCCAAATAAGGCTAGCAACACTACAGGCATTGTCCCCTTGTATGCTCCAGTCACCGGTTGAGCTGTAGCGGAGTTGCTCTGGTTTATGTTTTGAGGCCTGTCCACCGTTGCTTCACTTCGCTCACACTGCTTTCACTTTCACTAGAGAACAACTTCATTTGTTGTTTTGACATTTCGTCGACTCGGCATATCTCGACGGCTCGCTTCAGGGAGAGTTCCGATTCACGCAGTAATCTTTCGCGTACCTTTCTCGATGAGATCCCGCTTACGATACGGCTACAAATGAGGTCGTCCTTTAACTCGCCCCATTCACACGATGCAGCGAGAGTTCTAAGATCGCGGTTACGTACTGGTCGATCGACTCACCAGAAGCCTGGTCTCGTGTAAGGAAACGGTGTCTGTCCACTGCAAGGTTTTTCTTTGGGTTGCAGTGCGCCTCGAATTTAGCGAAAAGAATGTCTGTTGTGATCACCTCTTGTTCCTCTTCATATCACCTCTTGTCCCTCTTCATCGGTTTCAAAATCAAATGTGTCTTTGATTTCCTGGCCGTCTTTACCAATCATGCACATAAATATTGCGACTTTCTCTTCCTTGCTTCTTTTCTTGCATGTTGCAGTGAGATAGTACTGCGAAGTTTCCTCTTTTCCAACACCTCCAAGTTTCTGACACGTTTTGCGGGTTTGTGAAATCCATTTCACCCGGACCTTTGATATGGTTCATCGTGCCGGTAATGTTTAGGCGTTGGCCGATCTGTTGTATTTCTAGTTGTTTTCAACTGTTGTTGTTCACTGAGCTTGAATGAGTTTCTTCGGACACCATGTAGTATTTCGCGTATACATATTTAGTGAAAATCACGGAGAGAGAAGTACGTGTTCGAGAGACAATTAAGCGGTTGTTTATCGACTGCCTTAATTACCCTATATCATTATGACGTCACGGCTTGGACAGAATCGACTTGAACCACAGGCTAACCATCCTCCAATTTTGTGTAATTGTCACTGATGTTTTAATAATCCATTACTTCTCTTCGCGCTGCTTCGCAGCTCGCTGATCGCCGCTTCGCGGCGATTTCGCCGCTGCTGTTCTCTCTAGAAAACCTCTGGAACCAGGGTACCTTTTGACTTGATTCTGCTGTGAATGTGTTGATTTAGCGCGCGCTCATAATACAGCTCGGGTTTCCTGTGGCTCAGGTTTGTTTACATATAGCTCGGATTTCCTGTGGCTCAGGTTTGTTTACATATAGCTCGGGCTTCCTGTGGCTCATCTCGCCAACTACATAAAAATACACAAGGCAGGCAACTAAATTCATCGCCGACAAGCGAGACGCGCGAGAATTTTGCCGAAAAACGAAAACTTCCAGGTTCCTGCTCCCCCTCTAACATTCAAAATATTGAAGAACAGTAAATGAGCTACGTTTTTGGTGCTAATTCACGGCGATATCCGGAGTGTTACACACTCGTAAAAGCTTCCTAGAAACCGTCAAACTGGTCCCGATGTTCGGCGTTGTTTTTTTCTCCCTATGATCACAGGTAACCCAAGCTCTGTAAGTGGCTTTATTTACTAACATTTGTATGGATTTTTTTTAGTCACTAATATTGAATAAAAAGCGACAATACTTACAGCATGTGTTTATTTGTCCATGGGCTTTCTCTAGTTGCAATTTCAGCGTTTTTCGGCAAGTTTTGACCCCAGCAGTTCTGCTAACTGTATACAGCCCATGGACAAATAAACACATGCTGTAAGTATTGTCGCTTTTTATTCAATATTAGTGACTAAAAAAAATCCATACAAATGTTAGTAAATATAGCCACTTACAGAGCTTGGGTTACCTGTGCTATGATCGGGACAGATATGAGCCATCATAAGGATTTATAACGGTCATCACATTCAATTTTTTTAATCAATCTGTCGAATGATCTCCCATCTAGAGTCCCCAGCGAAGAAATGGACAGCTGACATATTTTCCCTAAACTCCCTCGTATGGGCTGTTTTGCAACTTGACACCACCCCGATGAAGTAGTAGTTTTTTGGCAGCTAACGAACCGGAAGAAAAATATTTTGAAGACTTCGCGGGAAGTTTGTTTACAAAAATATATATGTCGCACGACCGCTAAACTCTCGTACTATGATTTCAGACCAAATTTTACTCCACTCTACTAGTATTACCATCAGTAAATTCAGCACAAATACAGTTTATCACATCATAAAAAAAAAAAAACTAGCAAATTACCGTGTTTGTAGTGAGCTTGCTCGTTCCAAGAGTGCCAGGATCTTTGACATTCTAGTCGAGAGTGTGAAGAAGAAGAAGTTCCACTTTCTTCCGATTTGAATTCCGAAAGACCGAAGTTGATTTTGTCGAAGGCAAAAACATTGTACAGCGTTTTTGCCTTCGACAAAATAGTACATGTTTCAGCGGCTCAGAAGTCTCAGCTGGTCTCTTGCATTTTTACCAGCCTTAGGGTTCCCTTTTTGCTTGTTTTACGGTTCAAGTAGCTGATTTATACTTTAATTAGTAGTCTAACGGATTGCTTCCAAATATATGAGTATTTGAACACTTTTTGCAACGGTTTTCTAGCTAACCCTCACTCAGTTTTCTGCTCACTTCTGTTCATTTCAAACGTTAACTCAGTTCGCACAAAAGGCGCGAAAAAACTTTCGCACGCGTGCGCTACCAAATTCCCGCCCTCGGCAAAACTTCTTTTATAATGAGGGACTGGTCATAAAGTACAGGAGGGGGTGGGCCGGAAAAATCGAAATTCTAGTGGACGCAGTTTTAGTGGCCCACTCCTTGAATCCTTACACAAAAAATTAAGCCCACCCCTTGAATCCTAACACAAAAATAAGTGACCCACCCCCTCATCCCCTTGGCCAGAGT
Organism: Actinernus sp. WN-2022; assembly: GCA_030867875.1. Lineage (NCBI taxonomy): Eukaryota > Metazoa > Cnidaria > Anthozoa > Actiniaria > Actinernidae > Actinernus > Actinernus sp. WN-2022. The sequence continues at coordinate 45,839 of JAOWCC010001807.1, forward strand.
CAACTTTAACTAAACAAGAGATAAAGTGCCATTCTACCGATACCTTAATGATATCACCTTTTATGGTATCAATCAGAGTCTCCATAGAAACATCGGGTTAAATATGTTGTACATGGCCTTCCAGTTCTGGAGTTAAGTGGCTGTAATGGCTCGTCATTCTCTGATTCACTTTCAGCATCGTCACTGGACTCGCCAATTTATAGTAAAACTATGTCGTCGTCATCATCAGAGCCATCACTGTCCACTGATTCAGCAGAATCACCATCATCATCTGTACCCTGCGACTAAAGTGCTGTCTGATAGCTCCGGTCGTCATCTTCTTCATGAATTTGTCTCTGTTGTATTTTGTGGTATTCTGAATTTCCTTACCATGCACTGATCGCCTTTACTTTCTCTGCTTTCTTCGCTTTGTGATGGACAAGATGATGCCTATCAAGGAACAAATTTAGAATAGGAACAGTCAGTTTTGTAAGCGTTCCGTTGTGGAACATTTCCACCCAGTTAAAGTCATCGTAGGTCTTGTTGACATCCTCTTGCTTTTTTCGCCTTCTTTCCTCGGCACGCTTTGTCTTTTTCAGTCGTAGGTTTTCAAGATGTTCCAGGTACTTTCTCGTAAGACTTTCTTCCACAGCAAATGTCTTTGAAAACGTTTCAATGGACTCTGTGTTATCCAACGCAAGTGTCCCATCTTCAAATCTCTTTTTAGCTTGTGCTCTTGGCTGATAGTCATCTACATCTCTTTGGGAACCACTTGAAATAACTGTAGGGGTCTTGTCATAGGGCAAGTAGCACAATTCTGGTAGAGCGTCCTGATCTGGCATTGGCCTTGGAACCCTTTCCAAGCCTGAAGCTGAACGGGGAAATTTGGTACAAAACTCACAGAGGGTTTCGTTTGTCTTCTGACAGTCACATTTGAGATATTCCAAGTACAGCTCTCCCACCTGTGTATGTTCTTTCATAAACGTATTTACTTTCTTAAAATATGCAGATCCCGGGATATCTTTCTGCTTTGAATCTGGTGCTGAAACAAACTGGCGTAGTTTGTGTGGTGTCACAAATGATTGCATGTAATCTCCAGCTGGGCCTGGCTCGTGATTGATTCTTTCAGTCACATTTTTGGCAACTTTCCACGCATTTTGTTCCATTGCCAGATCCTCGCGTTTCTTGATGTCATCAAGGGAGAGTGTTTCAATTTCATCTTGTGTCAGTCCATCGAGTGCGTCATGGAACTTCCATTGCATGGCACCACCATCAACCAGTGCTTCACCAATACACGCATTAGACCTATCGGCCTCATTCTGGCCACTGTCATCTCTTGCTCTATGTATTCTATTCACACGATCAGAATTGAGAATTCTGGCCATCTCGACATCCCTGTATCTCACCTCTACATTGCTGCTTCCCACACCAGGACCTGCATCAGTAGCCATAAGGATGTCAGTCTTGACGGGTGGCAATTTCAGCTCTTTGATGCAATCTAGGACCTGGTCCACCTTTCTCTGGAGAACGCCATATGCTTCCCATAACGTTTCTCCAGTGGATGTAGTGTCAGTGAATTCTTGCTCCAAGTTGTCAATTAATAGAACCACTGCATCCTTCACCTCGTTTCCATAAGCTACATCTTCTGCTTTGACATCGAATTTGTCTTCATCCCATCTTAACATAGCTTCAGACAATTCACGTTTAAGCCATGACAAACGCATCATTTTATATTCGCGGAACTTGCAACCAGGCTTTTGTGTTACTGCCATGACATCTTCATACATTGTCGTATCTTCAAAGTAGTAAAGACAGTCATGAACGTGTGCGCAAAACCGCCTTAAGGGAATACTGCTATATCTGTATGGACCTTCACTAACTTCAAATGGTTGAGGAATCTCTCTTCGCAGTGACATTGTCTCTGAAGCCCAAACACTTCCTGAGCTACCGATGTAGTATTTTGGCCTTACCGTAACTATGGTCTGATCTATGTCATTTATAAGATTAAGCTTCCCATCAATGATTTCTTGGTGTCCAGTCATAAAACGAAACGACGAAGGAGTAATGTGCACTTGAGGAGTACTGAAATCATGTTGCGGAAGTTTTCTTTGCTTTTCTTCCTCAGAAACATCATATATCTTTCCTGACTTGGTATCACGTCCCCCAACATCAGTTCCCGGACGTATATATGCTTTATCATCCATGGAGAGTACCAGGCCTTCGTTATCTTTCGAAAACAAGCAGGATTTAGCATTTTTATGTGCTTTCTTTGGTGGTGTGTGCATTCATTTCCTTCTTGCTCCGTCTTGGGTGTTTTTTTTTAGCACAGAAAAGCCCTTTTCCCAAATGGAGTTTTGCTGCTCTAGATGAAGCGTTTCTTGGTCTGCCTCGGTTCAGTACATAGTTGCACTTTTTATAAGTTTTCTACCTCTCTTGTACAAAGAGCTAGTAGTTCGCGATTGTAAGAAAATCTTTCTTTTTGACTCTATGATTAACATACATCACTGCATCATGGCGTCTTCCATGTGCGGTATTCTTGTCCTTGATGGCCTTTCGAATTAGCTCTTCGTCTTCGCTATCCAAAGCCCTTGGTGCACCAGTAGATTTTTTACGACGCTTTACGCGGTTCTCTTCTATGAGATCGGTTGCTAATCGTTTCCTACTTTGATTGAAGAGTTTCATGCTATTCTTGTCATCACCGAGTTGCAGCTCGGTGATTTCGGTGCTTTCAGCACGTTCCATGAGCATCTCTTTTTCTGCCACTAGATCTTTTTTCCTTGAATCAGGAAGTAGTTCTCCGAGCTTTGATATCTTCGCATCAATTTGATCTATTCGCTCATCAATAAGTTTTCTTTTCCGAGCCATCCTAATGTTCAGCATGTCTTCTGCAGCGTCAAGAACATTTTCACACTCGTCAGCCGCTGAAATTGTATTACTTAAAAAGGTACTCTGTCGGCATTAATTCCTAGCTCTGTAATTTCTTTGCGGCTTCTAGTTTCTGTCATATTCTGTATCCATTGACTTTATTATAGTCCCAAGGGAAGAGCTTGTTAGCTGATAACGGTGGCTGTCTTATCATTACTGGAAGTTTCCTCTAGATCCTTGAGTAGCCAACCAACATCAATGAAGTCATTTTCCAATATGATATATCTGTCAATAATGGTATTATAGAAAAGGGTATTACAAATTTATGTAAAAACAATTGCACTGGGGTAAACAACACAAAATGAAAGGGGGCCCAAAATATTGTTTGTACGCATTTAGTAGAGAAAAACACCGTAAATGACCAAATAAGCCCCCAGGGAGCTTATTTCAAATTAGCCTCATAGAGGGGGGCTCATTTGAAAGGGAGACTTATTCGAAGGGGGTGGCCTATTTGAAGCGGGGGGCTTATTCGGTCATTTACGGTATATTGGGAACCGCCTGCTCATATGTCAAGTTACTCCGAGTTGCTTTAGTTTACTATCTATTGCATATTTCTTTTGAAAATGTTTTTTCGAATTCATTTTAACATTTTTCGTATCTATGTTATTGATTTTTAAAAGAAATATGCAACTCACTTGCAGTCATTAATTGCGCATGCAAAAAGTGTTCTGACTGTTCAGGTGTTGTTCAAAATAGAGATCTAATAATTTTGGTTACTATACGTAGTTTATCAATAAAACAGCATCGATCAAGGAAATACATCGATATTAAATTGAAAACTTCAGTTGAGCAGGATAAGGATAATACAAGTGCTTTAGGCTTAGAAAGTATATACCTAGTACTTTGCAGGGGCGTAGCTAGGCATTTTCAAGTTGTATGCACACGTGCAGTAGCTACTACCGGTTTTAAGGGCCCCCTCTCATAAAACAAATACAAGGCCAAACAGGGAATTTTCATCTCAAAGTGTACGCACGTGCGTATATGCGTACAGGAAGCTACGCCCCTGCTTTGGATAGTAGCAATAAACACACGGAGGCCATATTCTTGATGCAGGAGTTGGTCTTTGAATTCTTGCTTCTCCACAGGTTTTTCAAAAAAACTGCTGTATAGTCCATAAGCTTCCGTAAAATGAAGGAAACCTCGTCCACGTGCGTCTTCGTTGGAGCTTGATGCAAGGAGTTGACGCAAAATAAACAGCAATGCCTCTATAACCTGTGCCTTGTGGTAACGTTTCCTTTTCTTGTACATCTGTAGCAACCCTTCAAGTTTTTCTTCATTTTCTTCAGCCTTACATGTTTGGAGGGATTTTCGCAAACTATCTGAAAATACTTGGCTACTTCGCCGCTCGCTTTTACTGAGTGATTTTCCTTCTAAAACGTCTGGCTTTGCAGACTTTGTAGGCTTGGAAACCATTTTGCTTTAATCCCACAATGCAAAGGAATCACATTCGCCCCAGCCCTTCTCAGCCAAAACCCCAACCCATAATGCAACGGGCTCCAATTTGCCCCAGTCCTCTCAATTTGCTGTAGTCAAAATGGCGGAGCACAGTGCGAGTGAACATTGATGACATATCTAACTTTCTCCATACTGCTGACTTAGAAAGTTTTCAAGCCCCATTTGAAGCTGAGGGAGTGACAAAAGTAGAGCATATTGTGGACGTGACGAGAGAGGATCTACAAAAAAATGGTGAGGGAATTTTATGATAAGCTTGAGCAGCACACTCAAAAAACTTTTAACAATAATTTTAAATTTACCTCTTAATGTATCTCTGTTTTTGTTCTTAGGGCTTCGGGAAATCCAAATACGAAGATTTGAAAGACAATGGCAATCGATCCAAACTTCCAAATTTCCGAATGAAGGGAGCATAAACGAATACAGTGGTTCTGATGAAATTGGTCCTTCCAATAATGCCAAGGCGAAAAGTCTGATGGGGTTAACAGCACCAAAACCCAACCCATCTCCATGGGCAGAAAAAAAGTTCGGGTATATTCCTTTCCCAAAAACAGAGCGAGCAAAATTTCTGAATGAGGAAGTACTACCCTCCTTAAAGTCCTTTTATGAATGCCAGTGGAAATGGTCTAAGGATGCAAGGTCTTTTAAACAAAGCTTCCATGCAGAGGGTAGGAGACAATACGACCATCACACTAAACTGAAGGATATGCAAGAACGCTTCACTCTTTGGACAGAACAATTGCCACAAAATAATGATATGAAGCCAACAGACCTGAAGAGTATAAAATATAGAATTTTACAACTGCAAAACTTTATGGAGAAAGCTGACAAATTGAGAAATTCACTTGAACAGGATGATACTAGAGCATTTACAAAAGCTGGTAAACTTAATAAATCTGGCCAAGAATGTGCCCATACATTTAATGAGAAATGCTTTGGAGTTCTCACAAGCCTCAAAACAAAAATACAGGATAGTTTAACAATAATGCAAACCCTTGAAGATAAACACAAGAGGATGTACCCCATAGCCAAAGGAGGATCTGCATCCAAAAAGAGAAGGCAAAAAGAAAATAGAACCAAATCAAAAAAGCGTCGAACAGAACGTGAGGAGAAAAACTGTCAGAGTTTTTTCCTTAGCAGTTGCAAACTCATGTACTTATGGAGATAAAAGAGCTGACCCTCAGCTCTTAAATAAAGAGGACATATCGAAACTGGGGAAAAGGGATGTTAAATGGTTAAAGTTGTTATTTCAGAAAAGATGTTCACGAAAGAAGCAATACAAGTCTGTGATACCTTAACCCCAATTTGGCAATAGACAGTGGCACAGATACTGATGATGAGTTAACTGATGATACAGACTAACTGTTTATAGGCTACTATTAATAATTGTTAACATTTTGGTGCTTTTGTGTTTTGTTTTCCAATATAACTGTTGACATGATTTTATCAAAACAGCTAGCTATGACTATATATAGAGCCAGAAGGTGTAGTACAGGAGTGGTTTTAGCTACATTACTGCCAATTGAAGTTTTTCAGTTTAACACTACATAATTTAAAAATTATGCATGAGAGGTATTTGTCAGTTTAATAAAGTTGAAGCATAATTATTCATAGCCCACCCCCAATGTATTGCACGGTTTTTCTTGGCCCACCCCTTTTGCCATGCATAAAAATGATGGCCCACCCCACCCCCTCCTGTACTTTATGACCAGTCCCCGAGAGCTGGTTTGCATTCAGTTGCATCCGAGATCTACTCATCAGCCCGAGAATGTTTGGTCTCGGACGAACTTCTGGGCCGCTTTCTACATTTAACTATTTGAAAGACAGGAACCAATACACAAACGTTAACGGAACAGAATCGGCGAAGCTTCCAGTTACATTTGGTATACCCCAGAGATCAGTATTAGGCCCAACACTATTTGTTCTCTATACAAATGACCTTCCAACATCAGTGAAATCGGGGTCTGTCTACATGTACGCTGACGACACTACAATATTTTGTTCCGGTAAATCAGCGGACGAGGTCATTGAAGAACTTAACCTCGCATTAAAGGAACTCTATGAATGGTGTATTAAAAATAACCTTACACCACACCCTAAGAAATGTGAAGCCATGTTGTTAAGTAGAAGTAGCTGTATGGGCCCTATGGCTCCTGTGTGCGTAGGAAGCTCGGTCATTATGTGGGTTTCACAGACGCGCCTACTAGGGATGACTATAGATAACAAACTTAGCTGGACAGCTCACACGCTCCAACTCAAAAAGAACTTTGCAGGGAAGTTAGATCTTTTGAAGCGATCAAGATTTTTATCAACAGACATTCTCCAATCTTTTTATTGTAAAGTTATTCTGCCATCCGTTACGTACGGGCTAGTAGCCTGGGGAGGGTGTAATTGTATAGATCATTTTAACTCTCTTGGAAGATTACACTGTAGGGCTGCACGAATAATATTCAACTTACCAAGGGATATGCCTTCTAAAGACGTACTAAACCACGCTAAATGGTCAACGCTATTCGATAACTATAAGTTAGCTATTGTTAAATTAATTCACAAAGCCTACCTAAATAGGTTACCTACAGTTATGTCAGGCATAATTGAAAAGCGCCAACCAAAATATTCTTTCCGTGCTATTGACCAACTTATTACGCCACGTTTCAATACACGTTACATGAAACACTCCATTGCCTATAGAGGCTCAACATTGTGGAACGCATTAATATCAAAGAACACTAGCATTGTTACTTCATGCACCAAGGCACTATCAAACAAAGTAGTAAAGATGGATACTTTTAAAGATTTTAACTTCTCCACTAATTCAGTGCAGACTACTAAATTTAGACTTGGGGAATATTTATATACATAATTCATATTTTAACTTTAAAGCATTATTTCTTTTAATTATTGTAAATAAATTTAGACAGTAGTTGTTTAATCGTCCGTTAGATGTTTTTATATTATTATAATCTTATAATCATTGTATATATATTTAGTTATACACGACCCCACAAGCTGTAAGCTTTAATAATTATCGTGTTAAAATAAAGGTTATTGATTGATTGATTGAACGGCGCTGTGCACCTGCTAAACGGTTGGACATTTGCTGGAACTGTTAGACAAGGTTTATGTAATGGACGGACTAACTCTTTGGACTTCGTCTTCGGTTCGCGAATTCGCTTCAACTTCTCAATGTTTGTGCCAATTTGTGGTGGAAAAATAGACTACTTCAAATCGGAAGAAAGTGGAACTTCTTCTTCACACTCTCGACTAGAAATTTCAAAGATCCTGGCACTCTTGGAACGAGCAAGCTCACTACAAACACGGTAATTTGCTAGTTAAATATTTTTTTATGATGTGATAAACTGTATTTGTACTGAATTTACTGATGGTAATACTAGTAGAGTGGAGCAAAATTTGGTCTGAAATCATAGTACGAGAGTTTAGCGGTCGTGCGGCATATATATTTTTGTAAACAAACTTCCCGTGAAGTCTTCAAGATATTTTTCTTCCGGTTCGTTTATAGCTGCCAAAAAACTACTTCATCGGGGTGGTGTCAAGTTGCAAAACAGCCCATACGAGGGAGTTTAGGGGAAATATGTCAGCTGTCCATTTCTTCGCTGGAGACTCTAGACGGGAGATCATTAGACAGATTGATTAAAAAAATTTGAATGTGATGACCGTTATAAATCCTTATGATGGCTCATATCTGTCCCGATCATAGGGAGAAAAAAAAAACGCCAAAAATCTGGACCAGTTTGACGGTTTCTAGGAAGCTTTTACGAGTGTGTAACACTCGATATCGCCGTGAATTACCACCAAAAACGTAGCTCATTTACGGTCACGGCTTCAATATTTTGAATGTTAGAGAGGGAGCAGGAACCTGTTAGTTTTCGTTTTTCGGCAAAATTCTCGCACGTCTCGTTTGGCAGCCATGAATTTACTTGCACGCCTGCCTTGTGTATTTTTATGTAGTTAGCGAGATGAGCCACAGGAAGCCCGAGCTATATGTAAACAAACCTGAGCCACAGGAAACTAGAGCTGTATTATGAGCGCGCGCTAAATCAACACGTACACAAATCAAGCCAAAGGGTATTTTATTTACAATTTGCTGAGAAAAGATGGATTAATAAAACATCAGTGACAAATACACAAAATGGGAGGATGATTAGCATGTGCTTGTACAATAGAATTTTGAACTAAATCTGCTCTGCCGAGGAAAATTTAACTTCGAATTGTCTGGTTTCCAGATATCAGCTGTATCAATGTTTATCCCACAATATTTACCGTATTTGGTGGCTGTTACCACTATTCTACGTTCTACAACATGCATTTGATAGCGATTTCCTTTGTGTTGTTGCTGTTTTGTCCCCCTCCTGCGACAGTGATCCTTAGCATTTAAACAATAGATTGTTTTGACGTCATGATATATAGGTTAATTCCTTAGCCACATTACAATATGTCAAATAACTAGTGATATCGTGTTACATTAATTATGCAGACCGGAAGTGCTACTAAATATACTAGATAGGAAAGGACAAAATATATTTGAATCAAAAATGTGAACTTTCCTCACTGTCGGTTTTCATTGAAATCAAACCATAGTTTGATAAAAACTAAAACAACTTTAATTTTAAAGTTATCTAATGAAAGTGCAGATGCTTCTTTTGAATTTAAGAGTATCAACCAACGAATTTGTATCGTTCTTAGCCGGAGTATCTTGTCAACATCCCAGTTGCATTCATCTGAAGGATACGATTTGTACTGAACAATGCAAACAGAATAACTCAAGCTTACTCTGTATCTGTATCTGTTTATTTGATCGGTAAAGCTATTTGCATACAACCAATATAAATTAATAAATACATAAATACATAAATCAGTAAATCAATTAACAACTAAATATAAGCTTATTGCAGAAAAGATAGGACTTGCTTACTAAAGCTTTCGGGGCTTTTTGTATTTACTACATGTTCTGGGAGATTATTCTAGGCAGGAATAGTGCGAAAAAAAAAAGAGTACTTGAAGACATCAGTGCGCACATTGAAGTGATTGTAATTTTTAGAGTGCTTCCGCCGTGTAACCCCTGTAGATAGGGCGGCATACTGGGTTGGCTCAATAGCGTTGAGGCCAAGGGTGGATTTGTGAAAAAAGCTTAGGCGGAGGCACTCCCGCCGTTTAGAAAGGAGGGGCCAGTTCAGGTTTGACAACATGGAGCTGACACTGGACTCCCTCGAGTAGTCCCGGTACACGAACCGTGCCGCACGCCTTTGCACCTTTTCCAACTGGTTTACATTACGCTGAGTATAAGGATCCCATGCTGAGCATGCATACTCCATCATGGGGCGAACAAGAGTGAGGTAAAGCCTAGCCTTAACCTCATGAGTAGAATGATAGAAGTTCCTTGAGATAAAATTCAGCGTCCTGATTGCCTTACTTGACACATGGTCACAGTGCTTATTGGAACGAAGATCTGAGGACAGGATGACACCAAGATAAGGGTGAGAGTCAGTTTTCTTAAGAGCCTTGCCATCCAGGAAATAGGTGGTAATAATTGGAGACTGGCTGCGCGAGATATGCATTGTGAAGCATTTCTCACAATTGAATCGCATTTGCCATTTCTTGGCCCAAAATGATAGGGTATCAAGGTCAGTTTGAAGCACTTCAGGAGAGAGTGCAGAAGACAACTGGAGATATATAATGCAGTCATCAGCAAAAAGACGGATCTGAGAGGAGATGCCTTGAGGGAGGTCATCAATGAACAAAAGAAAGAGTAGGGGTCCAAGTACGGACCCCTGTGGTACACCGGACGTTACTGTACACATGTCGCTGTCACTTGAGTGCGGTTTGTTAGAAAGCCCTTTATCCAAGATAAAGTGCTGCCCTTTATTCCATAGGCAGAGAGTTTGGCAAATAACCTCTGGTGCGGGACAGAGTCAAATGCCTTAGAAAAATCAAGCAGGGTAAGATCAGTTTGAAGTTTTAGATCAAAGTTTTTAGCTAGGTCATGTGAAGTTAGAATCAGCTGTGACTCACACGAGAAGCCTTTCCTGAATCCGTGCTGTAAGTAAGATAATAATGAGTGCTTATCTAAGTGGCCCATAATATTTGAGAAGATTATATGCTCTAGTGTTTTGCAGAGAACACAAGTCAGAGATATGGGCCTGTAGTTTCTGGGGTCTGAACGAGAACCCTTCTTAAAAACTGGGGAGACAAGAGCATGTTTCCAATCAAATGGCAAATCGCCCCCATCCAGGGACTGCTGATAAATAACCCTGAGTACAGGAGCAATAACTCCGCTGGAGATCTTCAAAAGGTGAATGGGGATCTGGTCTGGACCAGTTGCCTTTGATGGGTTTAGATTTGCCAAGAGACTAGCAATGCCCTCTGTAGTAACTGTGATGTTACCCATAGTGGGAACACTACTTAACCCCATAGTGGGAAAAGAACTGAGATCTTCATTTGTAAAGACTGATTTAAAGTAATTATTCAAGATATTTGCCTTTTCCTTACTAGAGTTATAAAATGTGTTATTTACTTTAATAGGTGGAACCCCAATTTTGTCTTGTCGCTGGGACTTTACGTATTTCCAGAATTTCTTGGGGTTTTCTCTAAGATTGTCAGACAGTATAGAGGAAATATGATTATTTCTAGCTTGGTTAATAGCTGCTTTTGTTTTACGTCTAAATTCCCTGAAATTTTTCCATGTATCAAGAGTATTCTTTTTTTTTGCTAGATTGTACAGACGCTGCTTTTTCCTGACCATACGCCTAAGTGTTCTATTGAACCATGGATGAGAATTAGCGCTGGGCCTAATTACTTTAGTTGGGAAGTGCTTGTGTGCATTTGACATAATCATACATTTAAAGTTGCTCCAATTAATTTCAACTGTGTTTAATACTGGATGAGAATTTAAAAAATTATCAGTCCCTTGAAAGATCTTCCAGGAATTTTTCTGAGTTTCCATGTTTGTAGTCTAGTACTTTCCTGGGTTTACATTTGTTCTTCTGGGCTTGATGGAATAAGCTGGCAGTGACGATATCATGGTCACTAATGCCAGGGGAGACCTTGATGTCATCCACAAGTGTAGGCTTTGAGGTAAGAATTAAGTCAATGCTTGCAGTAGTTTCAGTAGTACGTGTAGGTTCATCGACCAATTGAGTCAAGTGGTAGTCATTCATGATGTCCAACAGGTAGTTGCATTGCTGAGAGTCACGAGCACCAGTTCTTACGGAGGAGAGTCCCCAATTTATCCCTGGAAGGTTGAAATCTCCAGCCAAAACAACTGTGTGATTTTTCGCTAGTTTCACAATTTCTCCCAGGGATTTATCAAGTTCTTGTAGTATGGAGATGTCAGAGCCCGGGGTTCGGTAAAAAGACCCAATGTTAGATTATAATTTTATTTGCCTTTGAAAAAACATCTGGTTATCTAGCCCATTCACTCTGACACAATAGTATCAACATTTATGAAAAACGAAGGAACTCAATATGCGATAAGTGATCTGTAAATCTGATACTTTGCATTGCCAACATAATTGAAAAGAAACTATTCATCTAACGTTTCCATATACAGATTTTCACCTCCGGCTCGAGTTTGTAAATCTCAGTGCTTTATCAGATTTACAAACTCTTGGGTCCCGCTTGAGTTTGTAAATCCGATGAAGCATGGGTACTCCTTCTGTATTTATTACTTACAAACCTTTTATGATTCAATAATAGTCCTATATTTCAAGCTCTTTCTGTGAAATACATGTAGCCATCATCAGGTCTATATTCAACGTGGACTTGATAAAGCTATTTTTGCTATAGAGCAAGGTAAATGTAAAATTAAACCTACAATAGATAATTTATAAAAAGTGTAGCATAACTCATGTTGACCCCCTCCTTGCATGAAATGAAGTTCATCTTACTGAATGATTCGAACATTGGGCAATTGCACAAAAAAACCAAACCCCCCCTATTGAGGAACCTTGGAATTCCAGGGGAGGGGGTTATTTTTTCAAGTGGATTTCCAGGGGTGGGGGTCGATTTTTCATGTGGATTTCCAGGGGAAGGGAACCTTTCTTATCGAATTCCAGGGGCTCAAGGACATTTTTAATCAAAAATATGTGTAATTCCAAGGGAGGGGGTTCATTCAAGATGGCGATTCCATGGGGGAATGCCATAGTGTACAGGTTTTTCGGAAATTCTAGGGGAGGGGTAAGAAAAGGGCAAATCCGACGTTCCTCAATAGGGGACGTTCGATTTTTTGTGTGCAATAGCCCATTTCCCTCCCGCCCCAACATTAATAGTTTTAATATATACATATATATTACCAATGTTTCCAAATTTTACTTCTACTGTCAATGCATATTCTGCATGACTGTGGGATCATTAATATTTACAAGGACTTATTTTTTGATAAGTATACCATGATCTCCTCAATTCCCTTAGTTCATTCAGCCACATTAATATGGATGAGGGAGATGATAGAGGCATGCCTACCAGTGGACCAGCATAGTCTAACTTCAGACTGCCACTTTTCCTATAACCTGGGTGACCACTCCAGTTCTAGCAACAAAATAGCACTTCTCTTAATATTTCATTGTTTCTTTCATGTGGTATACTTAAAACCATATACAGTCGAAGCTCTCCTTGCAATCACTCTCGTAAGCGACCAGCTCTAGTTACAACCAACATCGCAAAACCCTGTTTGAATTGTCACGTAATCTCGTAAGCAACCGCAACCACTTTTGGGAATTACCAACTACGTGGTTCCTTTGTTTTTAAGCTCTCGTAAGCAACCACTGATTCGTATTACTCAACACTTTAATATGTCAATAGGAGAAGTTTCAGTTCGAATCTCTGCCGTTGATGCGTCATGACAGCGGGACATTCGCAAACCTCTTCAATATCGGTGATAAACAATACCGTATAGCTACATAACGTACATAAAATTACATTACATATTAAATTACATATCAAAAGAGCTAAAAGCTCTCGTAAGTGACCACCATCTATTGTTTTAGCGGGTGGTCGCTTGCGAGAGCTCATTAACGAGACCAGCCTAAGTTACGACCACTTTTATGAATTCCCGAGGTGGTCGCTTACGAGAGCTTCGACTGTATGTGACTTTAATAATAAACTCCACACATTTTAGTCAACCACATAATTGCATTGTATTTTAGTGTAAGTTATTCTTCTCAAAAACAACATACTTGTCCCCAGGGCAAGTCAGGGTCATTCAATCAATGGCACTTGCATTGATCAAGCACAATAAATTATTGTTATAACAAAAAGTTATCTAAACTCCTTGGAGATCATGGTACATGTATTACAAACTAATGTGACATCAGGAAATTGGTGATTAAATTTTCCCTAGAGGATTTGCGAGTGGAACCGACATTTCCACAAATCCTCCCTCACCTCTCAGGGAATTTAATCATTAATTTGTCTCACTATTTGTCTTATAAAAATCCCACACATTGATAAAGCTCAACAATCTGGATTTCCCCTACTTTAGAGACAAGCTTCAACTTACTAATAAAAGCTATTAAGTAAAATAAATAATTATTACTTAGTAATACTCTGTCAATATTGTGTACCTGCACATATATAGAGCTACTGGGCTGGTGATGTTGTTCAGAGTTATGAATAATAGGCCCGTTGCAGCTAACAAATCACGTGGTTTTACTGGAGAGCAAAAAATAACTGACTTCATTTATTTAAAGGCCTTGTACGAGATCGGTATTGCTATTAGAAAAACCTGTTTGCAAATGCTATTTTCCACCTCCAATCAATTGCCGATCTTTCTAAAACTGCGTTTTTAAAGATTGCTTGCTCTCCAGTATTCATGGCAACCCCTTTCCCACGAGGATCATGAGCTCAATTCATTCGTTAATGAAGTATTATATCAGCACGTGACTGTTAGCTGCAAAGGGCCTATTGCACTAGAATTTCGTTATACGCCGGGAGGTTGTCCATAATTATTTTTCCTCCAGGCACTCCAGGAAAAATAATATTATTTGCCTTTTATCAGTCCGTTTCTTAATATCAAACACTGTCTGCTAAACATTGCTTCATACTTTTCATCAATCATGAAGCTTTTTTCCAAATTGAAGTACCGGTAACCAAAGTCTTGAAAAATACTAATTACTAAGTAACTGAATAGGTTATTACTTTTTAAGACTAATGAAATCGTGGCTATGAAATAATTAAAATCATTGTTACTAAAATTCAGCTTTGAGGAACCCAAGTATAATTTAACTGTGTCAAATGTCATGGCATGTTTATGGTGTTCACTGCTATCCTTGGATTCCATAATAAAATAGTTGAACATATTTCTTGTGGTCGAGCCATAACCAGAGAATACAAGTTCAATATCATCAGATTCTTGGTTTCTTGGGAAATCACACAATCCATGTTCTTCTTCAGTGTTCACAAAACACTCCAAATAATGTGTCTTTTGACCCACTATTTTATTCTCGTTGGTGAAACCATATTGCAGCTTCCTTTCTCTTAGTAATTCTTCATTCACGTTTAAACCCCAGGATGATTACTCAAAACATTTCTTCACAATGGTGGTAACTATCTGTGTTTCCTTTGTCTAACATATCTTGTAATCTGAAAATAATAGCAAAAGTGTTGGATGGATGCATAATTAAAAAAATATGATCAATTTAAATCCACTGTACAGAAAAAAATGATGGCTTGTACTTTTACCCACAATCATTTGCACGCAAAAAAAACTTTAAATCTGTTATACAGGGCTTTCAAAATATTTTTGAGTAGGAGGTCAACATAGCAAAGTAGGCATCTGTGACTAAACTTCAGGGACAGAAGGCAAAAGTTTCATTGTCTGTTGATAAAGAGAAAATAACTGACAGTTTACTTCAAAGCAACTGCCGTAGCTCCAGCAGCTGCCAACTTATTTTGAAAGCCCTGGTTATAAAATTGCTGTAGAGATTTCTAAATCTTGAAAACAAGCCAGTACAAGTGTTGTTGCCAATGCACTATCATAAAATTATGTTGGAGGTTACAGTTCCATTGGGTATACACAAGAAACCTGGAGGAAATACAAAAAGGTTCTTTTGGATGACCAAATCTAATTGTAAACAAATAAAAACACCTTACATGTACATCTTTTCAAAAGCATTTAATGAATGTATAGCTTATCACTATATACTTGTTTACTTACAATATCTGTATAATTTATACTAGTTACTCATCTTATTGATTATTATCATTATCTAGTAGTCATATAGCCACTGTAATTAAGTATAATTTCAATAGCTCCGGTTCTTTCCTTTTATCCTTCTCTCTTTCTTTCCTTCTTTCACGTAATACATGTCTCAATCATCCTTACTATTAACATAGGCAGTGACCAACTCGAAAGCATTTCTGCTACTTTGGTCTCTGCACACCTATTTTGTACATGTATATTCCTTTATTATGATATGTCTTTTTTTAATATTTGTAATTAATTATTTGTACCTATTACATGTATATATCATGTAAACAGTGTGATTTTTTTTTTTTTTAAACTTCAACTTCAGGAAATATAAGTGAGTGTACAGTCTCAATCTGAGATGACAAAACAGAATACCACTCCACAAAACTAAACACTGGTTGTCACTAGCACAACAGAAGGAGAAGCAGAAGCATAATGAAGGTTACAGTATATGGTCTTACTGGTGACCTCAATGGAACACTTCTGTTTCCATTGCTTTATGTTACAGTGAAAACAAGGTAAACATACATGGAAGCAAAATAATAAGCCAATCAGAATGTTCATTCTCATGCCCTTTGCACTGTAAAATATAACATGTAGTTGAGGCTTCCAATTCTAAAATAAGGTTAATTGTGCTTCTGCTTCCATCATGTTCATTTTCACTTTCTTATGGTTGAAACACTCATTCAGTTATAAAGTAGACATCTGTCACAAAGAGCCTTTAGGGGAAGGAGGGGGTGTTGTACACAAAGGATATTATGTACAGAGGCACATAATACAGCGTCACAATACATTCATTTTAGTTTAAAATAACAAACCATCAACAGGGTTCCCACACATTTGCAAAAAAAAAAAGACTTTTCACTGACCAAGAAGCATTTTTCACTGACCTGCAGCACACGCTCACATTTCCCCCCACATATATTCAATTGCTATTTTAGGACAGCAACATTGAAAACAGCCCATAAATAGGTACAGGTATGTGAAGCCTGAAAATAAAAATTCCCTGACTTTTCATTGAAATCTGGGATTTCCCTGACCAAATCCTAAATTCCCTGACTTTGAACAAATTTTTTTTCCCCAGACAATAAACTAGAATGCCCATGTAAATAAAATGCCAGATTAAGTTACAAAATCTGTTTTAAGAGGGGAGACTACTGCAGGATTATACGTGGAGGTACATGTAATGGACATGGAGTGGAAAGGGCGGTTATACACTGTACTTGGGGATGTAACTATCTATGAGGGGGGACTAGCCATGGTAGTCTATGGTAGTGTTTGATAGTATTTTTCACCTCTTCATATACAGTCCACGCCATTGCTGCCATCAGAGTCCTTCTTACAGTCCTTGGTACAAGACCTCTAAACAATCCTTCCACACCATTATCCTATGAAATGAAAACAAAAACAAAAGAATTTGGTTACCCCCTGGTTAGCTTGTCACCTAAGGCCATACATTTCTGTACACTCCCACATTGGCCCTCTGGTACCTTCTCTCCCGGAGTCACAGGTAACCCAATTCACAATTTATTTAAATATATAATCTGATTTCTTCAAAAATTAGATGCCTGAGGAGGAGGCTACTGATTTACATAAACTTTTGCTTCAATTTTCTCAGCCAAAATAAGTCGTATCGCCAAAATAACTTTAAAAGTGTATAAATATTATAAGCCTTAACAAAGTTATTATTTATTTGAAATTTCTGAATTTAGTAACCTGAATTTCAGCCTTCCCTCTGGAACAAACTAGAGGAGACAGCTGGAATTCAGGCTGTGAATTGAGTATATAGAAGTTCAAAACAATGTTTTGATTTGGTCTCATATTCACTCTGTAATACCATAAGGGACAAATTAATCCCTAATATTATTTCAACTTGAAATTTCATGTGAAATTACAAACGCCATCTACGCATGCTAAAATAATGCTTTTCTGGATCGTAATTTGCCCTCCATAATATTAATGGGTAATCAAATAGTGACTCGGATAAATTTCATTTGTGTTTGTCAAAATCTACGTAATTTCCCTCACCGAAGCGGCTCGGAAAATTACTTTGATTTTGACAAACACACATGAAATTTATCCCTAATTTCACTCGTCCCCATTTGATTACCTATACTAATCACACCTTAAGGTTCGCACATCCACTATGCCCTCTCAAATTGGCCAAGCACTGGGAGAATGGGTCAATTCCTGGTTTGACGTCACAATTAACTCAAATCCCAAATTTGACAATATTTTGCTTTTGTGAACTTTCCTCAAAATTGAACAGCCAGAGATTTTAGCTCAAAACAAAAGCAATATTATCAAATTCCAGATAGTTTGTGTCATAAAACTGGGAATCAATCCATTCTCCCATGCATGGCCAACTTGAAAGGATGAGCAAACTTTTAGGCGTGATTACAGGATGAATATGAGACTGGATCCAAAAATTGTTTTGCCCATCCATATATATATACTCAATTCAGAGATTTCAAATCAATAACCCCATTGGACTTAAATACACTTTAAGGTTACTATTATGAGAACTTTGTTTAAAATACTTGTGCCTGAAAAAATGGACAATAAGGTGTACCATACAAAGTAGTTTTTGTTTACTGCCTAGAATATAAGATTTAGGTCACAAGGAAGAAAATGTATCTTATGGGTTTTCTTGGATTAAAATCATGCCAAATTTCTGCTCCCTTATACAGCAAGTTCTTTACCAACCTTAATAATACATATGATGCAATCTGTATTGCTGCCATACTTGGATGGGTTAAGCTGAAGTCTTGTCTTGACTACATCTGCTGGCTGCGTGACCACAGAAGCTAAAGCTCCAGCCATTACACCACAGGAAAAGTTCTGACCTGATGACAGATCCCCAACTTGTAATGCTGTAGAAATAAATTGGTAAAATTGGGTTGGAAAATGTAAGAAAGGGGTGGAGATATAGAAATATGTTTATTTTAGCCACCATATTTTACCACAATTACTAGCTGGTGCTCACATGAACCATACTAAGCTGAGGCTCACATGAACCATACTAAGCTGGGGCTCACATGAACCATAGCTGGTGCTCACGTGATTAGAATCATACTAAGCTGGTGCTTACATGAACCATAGCTGGTGCTCACATGAACTATGGCTGGTGCTCACATGATTAGAACCATATTAAGCTGTGATTAGAACCATATTAAGCTGGTGCTTATGCGAGCCATAGCTGGTACTCATGTGAACCATTCTGAGCTGGTGCTCATGGGAACCGTAGCTGGCGCTCATGTGAACCTGATTCCCAAGGAATCATAACATGTAATTTGTAACAAAATCACCAACTAAGATGCCCCCCTTCTACAGTACAGCCTGGAATATGTACGTTAACATTTACACGCGTGTACAAAATTAATTTACTACATGTATTTGAGTGTATAACATCACGTGCACTACACTCATGTATTACACGCAAAATGAGTGGTTTTCCTTTGTTTTACAGTTATTGTCAAAAATTAATTTGGCATGAAATAGTTTGTAACCTGCAACTCCAGCACCGTCTCTAGATCTTTGAGCGGTTTCAATTACCAACGGTTTCCACCAAAACTTAACAAATTATGCTGAAGGAAACTTTTGATCGTATGCTCCGCTTTCACTCTGCAATTCACGTAATAAATGTTCAAACAACTGCCCTAAACGTTCGAACGACTTGCCCGTACGTTCAAACAATTCAAATGCAAATGTTCGATGTGGTTCGTGTGATCTCACGCTAATTAACAGACAACAAATTAAAACTGAATGGACTCAAACCATTTTTCGCCCCAGGTGGCAACTGTTCAGATACGTAAACGAAGTAAAAACTTTCAAAACGTTTGATTCTGTAAGCATCTCTATTTCAAAAAGAAAATTTTATCTGTAGAGAATATTTGGTGCGATCTCAAAGCAAAACAAACACGGAGTCATTGATTATTCAAATCAGTTCGCGAAAATGTCACACTTCTGTGTTGCGGAATTCAAGATTCAAAACTAATTACCGTAAACACCTGTGTATAAGCTGCACCCGTAGATAAGCCTCTGAGTGACTCCAAGTTTTGAAGCTTGAATTTAAGATTTTTTTTTTTTTTAAAATTACAAAAAATAATTAGAAAATCTTTTGTCCGAGTTCATAAATGCTTGTACTTGATGCCAAACTTCTTCCAAAAAAAAGAATAATCTTTTGTCGTAGTTCACAAACGCTCGTACTTGAAGCAAAACTTCATCAGATTGTCATCTTATAAATAGATAATCGCAACTTTAATTCGATCGAATATAGTTCAACTTGCCTTGTCTTTAAATCACTCCAGAATTCTTCCGCTTTTATTCTCCCATTAACTAACAACAATTCCAAGGAACCGCTTTCCTTTAATCGCTAGAGTAAGAAAGGTTTTCTGGTGAAACTACACTTGCACAAGTAGGTCTGAGGTCCGCCATCTTGGATTTTCATTAACTAGTGCCGATCTCCCACGTGTAAAATTGCCAAGAATGCCTGGTTGTTTAGATGCATGCTTTGACAAGCACTGCGAATCAGCGTGTTTTGGAAGGTAAATAAGCTTAATCACGTTTAAATATTCACGAAATTCTAATATACTGTATTAGGTCTAAGGTGGGTCTTAGAAGAGTTTTTGCTTTAATTCTTTCAAACTGCATGGTTTTTTAAATGATTATGCTTAAATTGCTATATTACATGATCAGATGCAATTTGAACCTGATTGTAATATACGCACCGCCGCATAATAAAAGCTTCATACAGGTTCATAATATGTAAATATACGTTAATGTTGGGCCTCCTTTCTAGGTGTTCCCGTAGAGAAGCCGCATCCCCGATTTTGAACAAAAGTTTTGGGTGAAAAGGTGCGGCTTATCTACGGGTGTTTACGGTACCTTTGAAAACAGATCCACATTAAATAAAAAGAACTCCAAAATGTTCTGTTTAGTAGACGTTATCATTTGCCAGCAAAGTTGAGAAGCTTTGTGGTGATTTAAACTACAATGCAATAAAATCACACTTCCCACGAAATTGACGATGTGAAAAACCAGACAATCAGTCTTTTTTGAAAAACATGTAGGAAGAATTGTCGCAAATCTTTGCCAAAGTTTTTAGCTGAAAATTCTACACATTAGTCCAATGCTACATGTAATTCGGCTAATTGTGGAAAACTTTCATTCGCGAACCGATATTGTTGATCTACATGTATGGTATTCTTCAGCAGTTATTCTCTGGAGTTCAACGAGTTAATGAGGCACTGAGGTGCATGTAGTTCCGTAATTTCCGGCCTATTACCCGCATCCGCTGATTTTAGAGCCTTGAAGAAAAAATAATATATTAACAGATTACCCGCACCGACAGATTACCCCCACCACACAAAAGTGTGTGTAATTACACTCAATTCGTGTAATTACACGCAAAATGTGTTAACATACATCCAGGCTGTACTGTATTAGAGTTACATTTGTAAGTGTATAACTGTAGTTTTACCTTCTCTGGCATTCCTCTTGATCCGAGTGTAAAACATCAAATACAGACCAGAGAAAGGGGCATCTCTAGCTACGGTGGCCAACAATCCACTGTAAAGTCCTAAAAAGGTAAGTAACGTACAGAAAGAAAAATTAATATGAAATCAATTGGAAATATTTGGTAAGCAGACATTAAATTATATATTAGCCATTTTGTAAATGAAAAAAGTACTCAGACCGAGTATGTAAGTTTATTCAAATAAAATAAAAACCCAAGGTACCTTTTCCTCCTTCATGCTGCCATATTGATGCCAGGGCATGCATCATACTTTTGTACTGGAAATAACCGCTCTGCAATCACAAATATGGTTAACACATTAATATTAATTTTGTTCTTACTGTGTGGCTACTGTAACCATGGCCACTTAGACAACGAGAACAAATCACACTGCACAACTAAAGCAAACCAGATCAGAACTAGAGCAACTTGAAATGATATTGCATTGTACTCCAGACTAATAATTATTGGTGGAAATAACCAAAGTTCTGAATCCTCTGGAGAGCTGACACATGATCTCACATGGGTCAACAAAGAGACAATCTGAATTGGTCTTTTGCTGTACATGTACAATGTAAGCAAATACATGTGAAAGTACACTGTCGAATCTTGGATTCCTTGTGTTTGCAATGTCAGTTGAAAAATCATCAGCTCACATAGCAGAAAGTAAAATATGATTTCAGCTATTACTCCCAAGGAGTTACTATTGTGGTTTACCACTTATAAGCCACAGCAATTGTGAATAAATCCCCCAAGTTAGGAGTGCAGCTAATAGCAGAGTACTTTCCAAAAACCTTTCAAAATGTGATCAGAAACTGTTAAAAACATTGGACCTTCGGCTCATTGTCTACCATATTGGAGGCTCGGCAGTCAACATCCAAAATTACGGCCAAAACCAGACAGAGAAAGACTTCTCAGGTGTTTAGCTTTGACTTTTGATCTGTAAGTGTCTTAGAAATCCTCAAGCCATTTTACTAAGGCAAGCTGAGGGGATTTGATAGCTAGAAACATTTTGGGAAAGTGGGGAAAAGTTGCTCCAAACTTGACTTGGTTATGGCAATAAATCTCTAAAATTGTGAGGCTTATTCATTTTGTAAGTGAGACTTTCCCAAAACATTTTCAGACTTCAAATTTGAGTTTCTGGTGTTGCCAAAGTTGTGTACAACCTTCCTAATCCCTGTTACTAAAAATAATTTGAACTGGAACTTGGGCCAAATTTGGGTCATTACATCTAGAAAGAACCTAACAAATCTAAATCACCTCATATCTTGTCTTTACAACAGTCACTGGCAGCATACTGATGCCACAAAGGGTCCGAGCAGATGCTCCTAACATGATTGACTGGAGGGCAGTTGGTTCATCCCTGTGATGGGAACCACAATTAATTAATTCAATGAATAAACACTACGGATGCATTCAAATGGCTATATTCCAGAATAAGAATAGCTAGTTATAATTCCTTCTCCTTGATTAAAGTGCACCTAACCCCTTTTGAATTTTTTATACATACATGTATGAGTCTTTGAATGGTTTTGAGTACTTCTGCAAAGAAATTTTTGACTTACAGAGAATATTCTATGTTCTAGGCTTGTTTGAAATGGTGAAAATTTGACCTTTCCTGACTCAGTTTGAGAGTTGTTTGTAAAGAAAACAGTTATTTTAGACAAAATGTTAAACATCTATTCAACTTATTGCAATGTCGAATGAATTAGGATGTAAGATCCAGAATCGACCCAGGCTTTTTCTTACGCGGTCATGGGTCAGGAAAGGTCATTTTTTTACCATTTCAAACAAGCATAGAACATAGAGTATTCTTTGTAAGCCAAAAATGGCTTCGCAGAAGTACTCAAAACCTTTCAAAGATTCATACATGTAGGTAGAAAAATCGCAAAAGGGGTTAGATGCACTTTAACTGACACCAGACGCATAGAGGGTTTTGAGTAAGCTTTGTGGCCTCAGGAGACAATTTGACCGTCTGTGGCCTTTGCAAAGGGACAAACAAGCAATATTAGGGGACAGAAAGTATTATGTTATATAGTCTGTGCCTTTAACTACCCAAATATCACATCTCGGTGCTGCCCTGAGAAAAAAATGTGAATGAAGCAATGTAGCATTTTGCACCCATGTGTAAATGTACGACACTGCATCTTTTGATACAAAATTTCTACTAATCCGGGCGTGATTTAAGCTATGGAAAAAGTTTGCGATTGGTGCGATGGAAAAAATGATGTGTATGAATTTCTTTACTTTTCCAAGCTCAGTAACAACAAATAACTGATTTAACCAGTAACACTCTCAACAATGTTTTAAACACAACAGGGAAGTTTTGATCTTGGGGGATATTTATGGCCCGGCTGTTGAATTTTAAGGGACAAATCGTTGTGCAAGCTGCAATTATAATGTTGCAATTTTGTGCTCTGGCTTAAACTCTGGAAGTACATGTGGGAGGTGCATGGTCCTTACAGAGGCACAATTTATTGGAAACAGCGTGGAGGAAATAGCTAGCTCTCAGGCACATTTCAAATGGCAAAAAAACTGTTCATGCACATAACCTAATGCCACTAAGTTCCACTTTGGAGCAAGTGGTTGATTCAGAGCGCAAACTTAATTCGTTGAAATGAATGTCATATCAATCAGGGAATCTGGGTCTAGATTTTAACTTCAGCAGGAAAATTAAACAGTCTTCAAGCTGACCTAATTCATGCATTTAGTTCACACGAGACGAGCGGCAAAATCTGCTGCCTTCACTGATTGTATCTGTGCAGCTCAGTCATTCAAGTTTCTGTACAAACTTTGAAACATAAAGTAATGAACATCCTATTATGGGTGACTTTGCAAGTGAGGCCAAACAAAATAAATGTTGTGTTTACGGTAAGGAGCTGAAAAAAATCCATGCAGGTATAGGTTGAAAAATAAGTGTTAACCCTGTGTGTACATTGTTGTCAATGATGTTCATGCAATCACGCTGAAGACAAAAGTCAAGAAGCCGTTGTTTACATACATGTACTTCTCATTTTTTAATAATTTTTATGTCTTATATTTAAATTATGATTGTTTATTTCATCTGTTTCGAGTCTTGGAAAATAGCAATAAAAAGTTTGAGGTTGGCTTGAAAAATTCCAGGTCAGTCAGGTTACTGGAAACAAAACATTTTATTGTTTGGCCTAAATTAGACAAAACACTACTAAATACGTTGAACTGGTAACACAGCATTCTCTGTTTCTCTTCTGCAGTCGACTTTACCTGACCAGTCTGCTGAGTCCCTGTAGAGAACAGAAATACATTGCCACTCCTGGTACACATCTGTATATAGACTGCAAAAGGGAACCAAAAAATAGGAGTACTTTATTTTAAGCTTATTGTGCATTTTTACGAGTTATAAAGGCAAGCCAAAATACAGACGAGTAAAAATACAGCCATGTTAGATGCTTAACAGACTAATGAGTTATGTATTATATAAATTTTCTTTCCATAATAACCAAAACCCTTGCACATGTGGCCAAGAAATGGGATTTACCATGGTGACAGGAAGCCATGTTAACGTAACTACCCGAAATACAGTCTCATATTTGGTGCATTTGTGTGCATTCTTGGCAGAACTATATAATAAAGAACATTATTACATTACTCTGTTTTTAATGTGGAGAGCAGGAAAATGCTGTATATTTTCTCCAGAGTAATGTGGCAGGTTAGTAAAGCCTCAAGATTGGCTTGACATCTTTAGCATTGCAGAACATGCTGGCCAAGTATTTGAATACCTCTTATTAATCAAGAGATCTGTACCATAAGTTACTGTATGTACCAAGTTTCCCTCTTTTTTTTGTGGCCCAAGCACAAAGTGTGCAGGCCATAAAAAGGGGAGAAAATGAGGATCCTGTAAGTTACGGTATGGACAGAGCAAACATGGTTAACAAAATATTACTTATTCTAGACCAGTTTGCAGTTAATTCAGACATTTTGAAAGGGGTGATAACATGGCTTGGAATACAGTGCTTTTTATATGGGAATCTGATTCCAAATAATTTCCATAAAATCGAATTTCTGAAATATTCACTGTCTGCAAACTTAAGATACATGTACCAGGTAAAATATTAACTGATCAAAATTTGAGGGATGTACATGTAGCTGTGCTGGGAAGCATGCAATCACGTTTTCAGTTTTCCATACATGTCTGTAAATTTTCCCAAGGACTTTGATACATTCTTACACTGTATTTTGCACCATGTTTGCAAACCTTTCAAAAATGTTGGAATCAACTGCAAACTGGTCTATTGTGGCATCTTCATTTTCTTTGAGACCGGAAGTGGGTGGAAGGTCTGTACTGGAAGTTATGTACTGCAAATTTAAGGGGCTGTGTGCAAAAAGGGTGTAAGTGTCTCCTGATCACATTTTAAATTCTCCTTAAATTTCTTTGTTTTCTAAGGGAGAATTTAGAATGTGATCAAGAGTCACTTACAGCCTTTTTGCCCACAGCCCTTCATTTGACCAATCAGTGATCTTGAAATTACTTATGGTAGCTATGGAATAAAAACATTTTAAAATCTCTCCCTCTATTGACTATCAACTCTCATATAATTTGTCTGACATTAAATCTGAACAAGAGTTTACTACTTTTCTCACTTATACAGGGTTTTCAATAAGTTTTCACATAGCTGACATATTCTGTAAACAAGCCAAAAAAACAACTTTAAATCTTCCTTTTCCATACTCTTTTCAACAAAAATTATTAAAGCTTTGTTTGGGTAAATTAGCCGGCAGAAATAACCAGAGTAGCCTCCGGAGTTCACCGGTTGCTGGCTTCTAATGATATCCCTGCTTTATGCAGAGTTTTCCACAACACAAATAATTTAACTATTGTAACCTTCTTCTATGGGCAGGAGTAAGGTGGGTAATTTTAAACTGAAATTCTATTAGCTAGTACCTTAATTAGAGGTGCAATGTTGTTAGGAAGGAGGGTAGGGAAGGGTGACTATACAATGATTTAAATATTATAATTTATATTTATATTCATGTAATGCACTAGTCAGTGGAAAGCCCTGCACCCCCTACCCGGGGAATAGTGGGGCATTAATAGGGGATTTGATTGTTGAAAAGGCCTTGGTACGCAGGGCTTTAGACGCTTTTAGAACGTCGTGCTACAACAGCCGAGGCTGGAGGCAGGGGTTTGGGCCATGATTCGTCAACCACAGGAAGCCCATTTTAGAAGCACCGAAAGGGACTGGGGCAAGACTGCAGGCATTGGTCTTGTTAATTGCTGGCCGCTAGGCGAGCCATCAAATAATCTCTGCAAGTTTGAAAGTACGTGAATCTCTGTTTGTCTGTGTGTTTTTCTGTATGTCCGGTCACGTAAGAAAGTGAGCATGTGAGCTAGCGTATAGCTAGCGAGCACGGAGGGTACAAAGTGCAGGTTGCGGTTGACAGTTTTTGGTTGATAAATGAAATAAATGAAATAAATTTATGGGCATGGCTTTTTGGCGATCGCTGGTTCTGCAAGACCCCACATTATCCTTTGCAGCCGTTCCGTAATCATATGCCAAACGGTTCGTTCTTATTGACGTAGAGGGAGCCATTATGGGGCCTTCCCAAGACAGGGCCATTGAATAAACCAGGCCCGAATTGGAATTTAGGTTTTTTCATAGCATAAAGAGAGAGAAGTTTGACCTTTGGCAAAACCCGAGCTCAATTTCAACTCACATATATGACGATCGATCCTGCATATGCATGCCTATATACTAAGAAACTTCATGCTCTCCTTGCAGCTTCACAGCTCGCTTATAATGCATCCTCCCATTGCTTCTGCAAACCTTTACTGGAAACCTATACTACAAAATATTTGAACTAGCATGAATATGGAAGCTTCAACTTGCAGCACAAAATAATGACAAAATGATTAGCGGTCGCTTGTTTAGTCCCAACCTACACAGGACTAGCTTTAACGTTTGCCGCTAAGCGCAAATCATAACAGTAAACAAACTTTAGCTTCTGTAGTTTCACATTTTCAGTAGATCCTGGTGTAGCTAGAAGTTTCGGCTGAAATTATTGCAACTGTTTGAGGTCCTGGCATGTTTTCGAAAATTAAAAATTATCTCAAGTTCTCGGAGTGTGAATTTGCATGTGCAATCAGTCAGGCGTGAACGTGACAGTCTGACTTTTGAATTGTCTTTCAAATTGCTGAAACTTTCTGGGAATGTGAACACAATTTTGAAGCCAATTCGCAACAAAAGACGTGCAAAAACCTTCTATACTCTTACCAGAAAACTTCTACTGGAAATGTGGTATTCCTGTTGAATGCGAATTACGCTTTAAAGTGCCAATGACATGAAAAAATCGATCCCATTTTTATTTCATTTTATTAAATTATAGGCTTCCCTTAGCCATTTTGTGAAATGATAAATCAATTTGGAGAGCGCAAACATAATTTTATTTCGTATTGAAGTCAGGCATAATTGCCAAAATTAGGCGACACTTTTTATGCCGTTAAAGATATGCCAATCACATGCGTGACGTCACTAGGTCCTACATTAATATTCACAAAAGTCAAAATAGGCTGACTGCAAGGATTCTATTAGAACAATTATGGCCATCATCAAGGTTTCTCAAAGTATTACATACTAAAATTGAAAACCGGTCAAAAATGCACTTATTTTGGAGTATTTATGGAGACGAATATAAATGCGCAGACCTAGTGACGTCACGCATGCAATTACCATATCTTTAACAGCAGAAAAATTGTCGCCTGATTTTGGCGATTCCGCCTGACTTCGATACAAAAAAAAAATATGTTCGCGCTCTCCAAATATATTTTTAATTGCACAAAATGAATAAGAGAAACCTAGAATTTAATAAAATAAAATAAAAACGGGATCGAATTTTTCATTTCATTGGCACTTTAATACATTGAAAGTTTTCCAAAACATTGATGGTCAAAATTAGCATATTACAATTGTCTCAACAATAGACCAGTTCGCGGTAAATTCCAACATTTTGAAAGGGGTGCAAACATGGCGTGAAATACAGTGTTTGTATGGGAATGGATGGGAATCCGATGCCAAACAAAATCTGTAACATAATCTTGTGTTTTGTGTGTTTATTACCATTGGGTTGCATTGATGGTCACGGGGCAGGAGACAAAAGTATAGAATAGACATGGAAATGTACCATGCATGGCGGGATTGGTGGGGAATTAGAAGACTTAGAGGCTTTCCGCTGACTAGTGCATAATGGTATAACTTATGCATGAATCAATGTTAAGCCGCAGGGGGGGGGGGGGGGGGAGTCTCGGGCAGATGTGCAGTATTTGATCAATCTTGGCGTGCCCACCCTGGGGAATTTGATTACAAGCTTTGCCCCAGGGTGTGGACATTTGAATTTGACCGCTTGAGGACTGTGCCCTAGTCTCTTGCTTCCCCGAGTCGCCATCTTGGATGTTGGAAGGTATGAATTTCAAAAATGCATTTTCATCTGTTTTCATTAAGTTAAAAACAACGCTTCACATTTATTTGGGATCACCTCCAGTTCCGCCATTGTCTCAGCTGTATATATATAGTTTAAGGAGGAATTTCGTTGTCCCAGTCTTTCTTTCCCCAGGGTGGGAAATTTGACCAAAAATTCTCGAAAAAAGTCAAATGCCGCACATCTGCCCGACGCCCCCTCCCTCCGGCTTAACATTGATTCATGCATTATTACTATTATATGTATCTATTTATTTTGTTATATCGTATTTATTTTCATCATCACAGATGAAGATGGATAGGATGTGAATAAATTATTATTAACTCCTATGCAAACAGCCTTCCGCCACACAGATATATATTTTGATACCTCACAACGAACTCCCTCACCACAAGTGACAAGGCCAAGGCCAAGGCTAAACTTGATGAACTTAAAACAGTCTACATACCGGTACAAGACCTCTCCATAACCCTGCAACGTGATCTGTGCGTACAACTGTATAGAAAGTGTAAAACATTCCACCATTCCTGAGAAAATACATAAGATCAGGATTTGTTGAAATCGAAATTCGCTCAGGAATTCTGATGCACTAATAATTGAAATGTATTCGTAATCACTACCGTAATGCCTTTTGGGACAAGACAAAAGAGTTTGGATATTAATAAGTACGTGGGACTTACCCGCTTGTCAGTGATTGTGCTTGAAGGCGAGTCTTTACGAGATCCAAAGGTTGAAACAATATCGTGGAAAACGTTCCGCTAAAAGCGCCAGCTAGAAAAGCTGTTGGTAGTGATGTCTGTGGCGAAAATAGAGGCAATTATTTGAAATCGTTCATATTCATACTAAAAGTCTAAATCATAGTTTCATTTACGTACGTGGCGGTTAACAACATGCATGTGATAAAATAAATTCAACCCGGGCCCTTCAACCACTTACCTTTTGCTTCATTGCTCGATCTTTCTTTCAAATCTTGGTTTAAACAGATAGTCTTTATTTTCCTTTTCCTGGTATGTAACGGCGTGGTGGTTCAACTTGGCGCGGAAAAGCTTCCATTTTAATAGCGATCCGCAAGCTTTCCAGTGACTTTTCAGTTCTTGCAAGACGCTAGGAAACCTCTTGAGGTCCAAGACAAGTCAGCCGAGAGAATATTTTGCGAATAAATAAATCAGAGGCCAGCATCTCAGAGTTCCTAGAACCAACTTCTACTTTCCTTCGTGTACTTGTATAAATATTTCTGTACACAAACGAGTTTCGCCCATGAAAACATGGAGTTGATGGAGCACGTGACTATGACGTCATTCTGAGTGTGTTGATTGGCTAATTTAAAACGTTTCCTTCTTTTGATTGGGCACTTTTGTCAAAGCAGGTTTAGCGAGTTTTACAGGACGAAGTTCACCATAGGTATCCCAACCACTATTTATGCTCGAAATTTTCACTATTATTATGCTAATTATTTATGCTAAAAAAATCTTACTATTATGTTCAAAAAGTCTCACTATTATGCTCAATTATACTCAAATTTTTTTCAAATTCATTAATTGATGTATTCATTACCTGAATAATTCTGACGGTTTCCAGAATATTTAACAATTATTCCGACAATAACAAGTCCGAAGACTACAGCAAAGCTGATACGGTGTGATACTCCAAAAATGGCACTACGGCTAGCTTAGAGGTGCTCGCACTAGAATGCAGTCATGGACAGCTGTTTCGTCCTCATTTGGACTCGTCAGCATGACATAGCAAGCAAAATGAGCTTCGACGATAACCTACTGCTCATAAGGCCAACAGTACTCCAGTGTGGAGCTCAGAGCATAAGCTTGGTTATCCGGTGTCACACAAAGAGACGCGTGTGGCAAAGAGCCGCGTGTGGCAAAGAGCCAGAAAACCAAAAATGGCACTACGGCTAGCTAGACCTGACACAAAAAGGTGCTCGCACTAGAATGCAGTAATGGTCATAATTTTATATTTTGGCTGGTTAGGTCCACACCTCGGAGCCGGTGTTTTTGCAACAATTGATTTTTTATTCACCGAAGTGGAGGTGAATAGTGGTGGATATTTACTTCGGCGAGGTAAATATCCACCACGATTCACCGACACTGAGGTAAATAATTGTTTTAGTATATACCACACATTAGTTAATAGCCAGCACCAAATAGTTGTTTTATTTTCTGTCAAATGGACAGAAACTCGCGCGAGGTGATCGCTACTTCGCTCGGAGGTGAATATGAAATCATATTCACTGTTTGAATAGCCAATCAGAGCGCGCGAAAAGTGATATTCACTGGTGTGGTATAAGCATGATGGAGCTTTCTAGCCTCCTCCGCAGGCAACTCCTAAATAATAAGAAACACTGGGATTCCTGTGGTGGAAGGATCATCTGAGCGGGCTTCCTGTGGAAGGTTCAGGTGAAGGGGAGGGGGCACAGGAATCCCGGTCCGCACAGGAATCCTATTTATATCCCGGTCCGCACAGGAATCCTATTTATATCCCGGTCCGCACAGGAATCCTATTTTACGGGGAGTTGCCTGCGGAGGAGGCTAGGAGCTTTCAATGTAGTCTTCCATTGCACTTGTCTGATTGTCACGAAAGGCATTTTCTAACTAATGAAAATGCCCTCTCTGATGTTAGATATCTCGCATGTTAGATAACTATGTAAGGTTAATGTGTCTTCCCTCTGTAAATAAAGAATATTGTATTGTATGCTCGAGTGACTAGGGCCTAGTCCATGTCTCGCCGACTTTTCTCCACAGGAATCCCAATTTCGATGTTTTTTTTTAATGATAAAGTGTCCGAAGACTACTGCAATGCTGATCAAATACAACGCTTGTCGAGGTTTATACGATATTTCGGCTGGCCAGTACCAGCCTTCTTCAGGTTTATTTTACAGTGGAGGTCACAAATGGATACAAGGCTTATATAAATTGTTAATTACGTAACTATGAGCGGAAATTACAAAATCGATGACATATGTTTTATACAATAACACATAAAAGGAAATTACGAAATAGGTTTGAAAATATAGTACAGATAGAGTAACAGCCGACAATAAAGGTCAAACGGTGAAATTACATTTCATCACGTCTATTCATTCCGAGTGGTTCGAGGGTTTTAGCTTTATAGATGAGATATGATTCACGTGCTTTTCTCACGGAATCGCGTTTAGAATAGATGACTTCTAAAGGAATAAGGAGCATGTCAGTACTAGAATGGTTAGGGCTGAGAAAATGTTCAGAAACGGCTGTAGGTTTAGATTTGATATTGGATTTATCTACAGGTCGTCTGTGTTCGTTAAAACGGTCTTTGAGGCATCGTTTTGTTTCTCCGATGTATTGTGAATTACAGTAGTGACATTGAACCATGTAAATTACGTTTTTAGTATTACATGTAATGTGAGATTTGATATGGTGAGTTTCGCCAGTGGAGGAAAAAGTGTATTGTTTGAGGCCATGTTCGATGTAAGGGCAGGTAATGCAGTTTTTACCGCAGCGACAAGAGCCGGGTGGCAGTGGAGAGGTGTTAGTATTGTTAGGTAACTGAGCTCTTACTAAAATGTCACTTATGTTATTACAGCGGCGGTGGGCTACTAAGGGAAGATTTTTGAAAATTATTTCGGAACGTTTAGATGAATAGAGAATGTTAGAGTGTTTATGAATTATCGATGAGATGTTAGGTAGTGCTGGATTATATGTAATGATAAAAGGAATACGGTCTGCATCTAGCTTGGG
The DNA here is from genome assembly GCA_030867875.1 of Actinernus sp. WN-2022. Classification (NCBI taxonomy): domain Eukaryota; kingdom Metazoa; phylum Cnidaria; class Anthozoa; order Actiniaria; family Actinernidae; genus Actinernus; species Actinernus sp. WN-2022. The sequence goes on from JAOWCC010001807.1 coordinate 78,096, forward strand.
TTTGTTTTGTAAAGCATCAGTGCGAGAAATGTTAGATGCACGTTGTATTTGTGTCTTAAGGAAAGTAAGATTATAGCCGCGTTCGTTAAGGTATGTTATTAATTCATTAGTGCGTTTCTTAAAGCTATCGTCCGAAGAGCAAATGCGGCGAAGGCGAAGTGATAGGCTATATGGGATAGAGTATTTAGTGTGACCGGGGTGACAAGACGTTTTAAGAAGGTACTGGTGTTTGTCAGTGGGTTTGGTGTACAAGTCTGTTTCTATAAGTCCGTTTTTAAGTAAAACGTTAACGTCGAGATTCCGTGAATTTTCCTCACTATTTATATGCCGGCATAATGCTCGATGCTTTTGCCTCACTATTATGCTCGAAATTATGCCGGCATGTGGACAACCCTAACCACTATAGGCCGAAACATGATTTAGTCTGATCACGAACGAAATTTCGTTTGCACGTGACGTCATCAGGTTATAAAAATACTAAAATCGAACTATACATCCTATAAAGCTGTTTCTTATATATTTTGTAGAGATCCGTGATACGAGTCATCACAGAAAAATTAGTCGGTAGGATGTTTTGCTTCCGAGTTATAGAGGCACGAACCGAATCACGTTCAGATACGGTCGTGAAAATCAACACATTTGAGGTTTTTGGCTTTACAAATGTTTAGAAGTTAGATTCAAGGGGACTTATAGTGAAATCAAATGAGCTGGATGAAATTTTCGCTTTATTAAAGACTTTGAAGTTTTGGCGGCCATCTTGGAGGTTAACTTGAACCTCCAAGATGGCCGGCCCCATACATTTTACACGCGGACAATTTCACATATTCGTTCGCCCATAACTCTGTAACGAAATGTTCTTCTGCTTCAATATTTGTCCCAGAGGTGTAGTTTTGATCCCTCTTCAAGTTATTTGGTTATTGAACTGGAACACTTTACAACACTCTTGGTTATTGAACTGGAACAATTACAAAACTCTAGGTTATTAAACTGGAACACTTATATAACTGGTGACGTAATGTAGTTCTAAAAGTGTTCCAGTTCAGTGATGACCTAGAGTGTTGTAAGTGTTCCAGTTTGATAATCAAGAGTTCTGTATTGTCGTTTATAGAGGTCATCAATATCGCACCATATTGGCTCTCGCACTAATAGAATATTAATGATTTTAGAAATATATATGTAAGGTAATGATACTGTGACCAGGTGCAAAAATGGTTTATTGAACAATAATTCACCGAAGGAGGTGAATGGTGGTGGACATATTTACCGAGCCGCGAAGCAGCGAGTTTTAGTATATACCACACAAGTGAATAGCCAGCACCAAATAGTTATTTAATTTTCTGTCAAATGGACAAAAACTTTCAAATCTATTTGCCTAACTTGCAATAACGTTCGCAGCCTTACACACTGAGCATTATATACCTGCTGTTTTTAGCTATTAGTTCTCTATTATTATCTGGTATCTTTTATCCTTTTTAAGTCTATGGGCCGCAGTAATTGGCTGTTACGGCAACCCGGCCATAAGTTTGTGTTTATTCGTTTAGGAAGTTTTTCCTTTTGTTTGTTTTCTAAAAAAAAGAAATATCAATATTTGTTTCTGTGACCTGATGGTGCTTTTCAATTAGCAATTTGGCAGATTATTAACATATATCAAAATGTGTCAAGTAGTCGTGCTTCGTAATTGTGAATTGGGTAATAATAATATCTAATTTATACAGTGCTTATTCATAAAACTGTTCTAAGAAACTCTTTAATACTTCATGAAGGAAAAACAAAGGAAATAAATGTGAAATGTAAGGTTGATCTGTAAATCTGATCCAGATTCGATCTGCCATTTACAGAAACTTTTGCTACAATTTTCTCAGCCGAAATTTGACGTATCGCCAAAATAACTGAAAAACACGACTCTATTCATCTAGCCGTTTGAAAAGCCATATTAAGTACTACAATTCTGATCAACTTCAAAATCACTGCTAGTCAACATTCTTGCTTTCTTGTGAGTATCCCAGGATAGCAGGACTGTACAAACAACAGTTCATTATTTATATTATCTTTTTTTCAGTCTACAAGTTTCTTGTCTTCATGCATGATCATCGTTCTTCAGGCTCTGGAAGGTCTCTTCTCACAGTAAATGGACTGCTTTTTAAGAGCTTTATTATTTCTTCTAGGGAATCTACATTAAAATCAGCTTCTTTTCTGTAGGCTCCATTCTTTTCGTTATTGAGAAGAATTGTCACTGTTGAGAAAAAGGAGAAAAATAAATAAAATCAAATTAATTGTAAACTTCTTCCCACACTTGAGGTTGCAATCATTCCCAAGGGAATACAATCACAAAAGCGTAGCGGCCATCTTGGTTGGTAGGAATTAAAAGAGCAAATGTTGTTCCTTTTCTTCCTACCAATCAACATGGCCGCCAGTGCAACCCACCAATATATATCATCATTAATACTAACTCTAGATCAAAGAGTTACTGGTAACCTACATGTACACCTATTGAAAAAGGTTGTCCCAGAGAAACTTCGAACGGCACTCCCAGTCAAAAATGGATTTTGTTTGAGATGAAAGTCTGGTCAATTCGTTTGGAGGGTAAAAACCTTGAATTTTCTGAACCAGCTAAACCCTGAAAATAGATTTTCGAATTACACCGTGTTTTTTTCCGTTTTGCACAGCCGGAGGCAGTCCTAACCATAATCCATTTCGGTGTGGCAATGTCGTTTGTCGTTTGTGTGTGACATAGGTGCATGTATATGCAGTAAAGAACAGACTTAATTGCTAACAAAACCTAGGTTTATTTAATTTTCTTAAATGATGAAAACTAATTATAAAATTGAGGACGCCTTTACGCAGGAGATGAAATCTTTCACATCTGATTTCCTCTCCTCCCAGCCCAAAAACCGTACTGTGGACGAAAACTGGACTTACTTTAAGGAAACTCTCTATATTATTGCTACTAAACATTTTCCTCAACGTGCCTTAAAGCGTTCATCTAACCCATGGAAATTTGCTTTAGTGAATCCTGTACACAAGAAGGGTCTTCGCTCGGATCCTACAAATTATGGACCGATATCTTTGACTTGTATTTCTTGCAAACTACGTGAACATGTAATATCAAGTAGTATCATGAAGCACTTGGCCCACCATAATCTTCTATCTCCCTTCCAGCACGGCTTCCGCCTATGTCACTCCTGTGAAACTCAGCTTCTAATCACTGCACATGGCACTGCTAAAGCTGTCGACGATCACCATCAAGTCGACCTTGTCCTCCTTGACTTCACAAAGCCCTTCGACTCTGTTCCCCACAAACGACTGCTCATTAAACTTAAACATTTTGGTATTGACGGTAGTACCTTACACTGGATCGAAGGATTTCTCACTGGGCGCACTCAAGCTACGGTTATTGGACAGGTGGCGTGAATTATCATGTCTGCCCTGTCATATCTTAGATATCTGGTGTCCCTCAGGTTCTGTCCTGAGTCCTCTCCTATTTCTCCTATATATAAACGATCTGCCTGATGACATCTGCTCCCACATACGCCTATTTGCTGATGACTGTCTTTTGTATATCGAACTGCAATCTCCTTCGTCATCCCTCCAACTCCAATCTGATCTTGATAAACTGTCTTCTTGGTCCACGAAATGGCAATTACGTTTCAACCCTGCTAAGTGCTACATCACGCACGTCTCTCGCAAATGCAGCCCCTGTATTACGCCATATTTCCTGTATAATAGACCTCTGACTGTCACAGAAACTCACCCTTACCTCGGTGTTGAAATTTCTGATGATCTCCGCTGGAACTCTCACTGTACAAAAAATGCGAAGAAAGCTAATAGCACCCTGGGATTCCTTAGACGAAACTTGTATCATTGCCCACCAGCTGTTAAAGAAACTGCCTACCTTATATTGTTGTTCTGTATGGGACCCTTACACTTTGTCAAATATCAATAAGCTTGAAATGATTCAAAGGCGTGCTGCCAGATTTGTGAACAATGACTATTCCAGATACTCTAGTGTTACTAACATGTTAGAGAACCTTAAATGGCCTACGCTCCAATCTAGAAGGCAATATAGTAGACTGGCTAAGTCTCTTCTATAAAATTCTAAACCATCACTGCGCTATCCCCATCGAGGATTATCTTACTTCGTCTTCTACTATACACCTCATTCATAAGGGCGTGGTCTCTGTATTTTAACAGTTTAGCCACATGTTCAATGTATGAAAAACAACATCCTTGCCATGCGAACGAGCATACCAACATTGGTGATTCTGTAGAATTTGAGTGTTGTAGCATAAAAGGCTGTAAAGTTACAGCGATTTGAAATTTGGATATCTTTCAAGGGTTAAGTGAAACCACTTCATTGTGCTATGTTTACTCTAAGTTATATTAATAATTTATCTGTTGTTATTTGAAGTACTATAATATTTATTTATTATTTATGTATTTATTTTGCCATCGACTGCTTTTAATATCCTGCATAGTGTTATACTAAAAGGATTAATAAATATGAGATGAGATGAGAGAGATTTGTATGAGAAAAACCGTGTAGGCCTTTACAGCCTTGCTTTCATGTATTTTCTACATTGAAAATGCCAATAACTCGACAACAATTTGAAACATTGCATGCTTTCAAACTGTGTTCAATGACTAATTTAGGTACGATCTCTCATGTGGAAGCAATAGTTTCTCTGTACACATTAATCTTCCAATTTATGCAAATTAGGTGGTGGCCATTATGAATGAGGTCTATTACTAGATGCAAGCATAATTTAAAGTTCAACCTTTTTCTCCTGAAACTGATTGCTTTAAGTACTCTTACTTTCCTAGAACTGTTCCAGAATGGAATGACTTACCAAGTAATGTCGCAGTAGCGCCTTCCATTAGTTCTTTTAATGAGCAGCTTTATTGACAGGTTTCAGTAATTAATCAATTTAGTTACCGTAATTTAAATTTGTTTATTCGTCTAGTTTACACCTCCTTATTTATTGATTATTTATTCATTATTTAATTTTACGTATCTACTTTATTCATTTATTTATTTATTATTTCTGTAATTATTTTCTTTTTTGCTAGTACCGCCTCAGTTTGTAAATGCACATAGCTGTACCAAGTAATAAATAGAAAATAGAAATGTTGAATTTCCATCACAAGGAGCTCTGATCTGATGGTTATGAAGGTGGCAAAAAAGTTGTTGATATATTTAATTAACTCAGGTAATTTATACCACTACTTCAGTACTTATGCCAACAAGTACTCACCGGACCCAGCATTTCTGCCACAGATGATGTCATGGATGTGGTCACCCACCATTATGGCACTACATGGTTTGATACCCCACTGTTCACAGATGTACTGCACTGGGGCTGGATCTGGCTTTGTGGGCGCAAAGTCTCTAGTCAAAGTCTACAATTAAAGAGGAAAAAGAACCTTAAAGTGCCTATGAACAATACATTTTTATTTTAGATATCAATTCTAAATGAAGTGAATAGTAGAATGGCAAGATTTATTTCGCTTTGAATGCTGTGCTGCTGAGTTAAGGAGGTCCAAAATGCTAATTACAAGACGTCAGGGGAGGTATCTGCATTTCACTTCTTAGTGGTTGTGAATGGGCATTTCTACTGATATAGGAAAACATATTTCTAACATCATTTTATTTCAACCATGAATATAACACTGAAAATTTGAAAAAACTATATACGGAAAGAATGCAGGCTTTAAGTCGTCACCTAATGTTTATTTTGTTGTCATATTATGTTGATTCTATGTCAAGTAAATAGTTGAATGGTAGAACAGTTCTTGATTTAAGTTTTGCATGTGTGAGTTATAGAGGTTTTTATCTCTAAAATGCTAACAACTTAAATAATTTACACATGTAATTTACAAGCCTCGTGGCCATTGATCTGAGATGAAGATGAATTCCTGGGTTGACATCCACATTCATTAGCATTCTGCAGATATAAACTCATAGATGCAACACTCAAATTAAGACACACATGTATTAATTATAATTACTATTGAACTATAGTTACTCATGTAGAATCAACAGCTATTTGTGATAATAAAATAAATGTTAGGTGTACTTTAAGAATCTATATATAAAAGGCACTGATACCAAACTGCATCATGTACTTCAAGATTACAACAACAGCAATGTTATTAATAAGTATATATACATCTAACTAATCGTTCTTTTTGACCAGCAGCCCATGGCATGGAGTTAAGGCACATTAAGAATTGAAGTAAATACATGTAAATCATAATCCAAGAAAGCATAATACAGTGTACCATTGATTAATCCGTACCAAACAGCTAGGTCTAATTTTGTCTGCATTAGGTCTAGCAAAAATCTTGTAGACCTTATCTAGACCTTACAGGTCTAGAGAATCTAGCAAATGTCTTGAAAGACTTTTCTACATTTGCTTCGCTTGTTTGTCTTGAAAATGTCTTGAGGTTTTGCCTAGTTTTCATATACCGACAGAAACCCTATATATTAGAGATGAAACCAATGTACAGCATTGTTAACTTTCAGCTCTGCTCGGGGTTAAAAGTTGTATAAATTAAGACACGCCATATTTTGCTACCTAATTTACGTGAAACTGGAAAACCACGTTGTCGTACATACCCAAACTTTAAATAGAAAGAATGATCCGATGAGACTGAAACTTTAATACTATAATCGCTTGACATTATGTACATTATCGTGTGATCATGAAGTTAATCCGAGCAAAAGAACCGAAGATACAATGCTTTTAACATGACCAAGTGATTCAAAATGGCCGCCATGCAAACCCAGTTCGATCTCAGCATACAGATAATACAACTAGGGTTTCTATACACCAAATACCCTGGTTCCAGAGGTTTCTCTCTAGAAAACCTCTGGGACCAGGGTATACACCAAAAGAAAGATCAACTAAGTTGAAGTTGCATCGGTGTATTATGCGGGTATCAGCGGCCATCCCGAGGGGGCGGCCCCCGGGCAACCCACGGGCAACCCAGGAGCTTAGCAGGGGATTTGTAGCAAAAACATGCCCCACACGCGGGGCATTAGAGCGCTTTTACTTTCGTCAAAATACCCCAGGGACATACCCACGTGGTTTGCACGTAATCTGCTGTCTCGAGGTTCAGCGGTTTTCGCCACAGGACTCGCTCGATCGATCGACGTTCTTCGATTTCTTTGTCCTTGAGGTAAGTCATATCATTATCATTCAAATTAAGAGATTAAATTAAGCCACCACATTAAGACAGAACAAAGAAATAAAGGATAATATTTGTATAAAACTTTTAAGATTTTTGACACTTCTAAAACGTTTAGCTTCTAATACTTATAATATGTTGCCCAGGTTGCCCCAGGGGTGGGGTTTTTGTCACAATTTTCTGCCCCACCCGAGGGGTTTTAGCATGTATTTGTCATGGCTGATGTGACAAATGCCCCTGGGTGCCCGGGGGCCGCCCCCTCGGGATGGCCGCTGATACCCGCATTAATGCATGTCTTGCCACATCGTTTACGTCAAACATGAAAATCAGTTCTGAAGTTATCATATTTGGTATTCAAACTTTTTCGAAAAGAAATCCTTGAACAAATGTTCTCATTTTCGCATACGACAGAACAAACATCCTGATCATACAAAAGAAAAAAAATGATGACATTTGAACAAATAGTTTAGGAGAAAGGAGGCGCCGAAAAGTCAAATATTCACGGCACGGAAACCCATGCTCTGAAAACTGAACGATTTCTCTTAGAATATAACTCATGAAGTAGAAATATCACGAGCAACTGAGAGAGGATAGCCGTGTGAACAGTTGTCATACAGGATAAGTTCTAAAAGTGATTAACCACTCCGCGAGACCCGATTGACCAAACGGTGTAACAAACCGCTTAACACTGCACGCAGTTAACGCCATTACCTGCTCTGAAAACTGTACGAATTCTCTTAAAATGTGATTCCTCAAGCGCCAATATCACGGGCAACTAAGAAAGGATAAGCTTGTCAACATTTGTCATACAGTATAAGTTCTATCCACTCTGCGAGAGCCGATAGACCAAACAGTTTACTAACGCGCTACGAACGGCTACGGCTTTTTTGCGTGAATACGCTAAACTTAGAAACTTTGACATTTTGCGATAGTCTAGATTTTTCGATAGTTCTTATGACGATACTCTTGTGGGCAAAGCTGCAAGAGCGTGCATCCAAAATAAGTACCAGGCGGTATCGTTTACGAATTATGTGTTAGAATGGTGTGAGTTGAAACCACTATAGTTGATATTCACATACCGCTTAAACAGTTGAAAAGTTTAGGTAGCTTCGTAAAAACAAAATTATATGAATTGTTCTCTTCCTTCTGGAAAGACCAGGTTCAACAGGGTCGTAATTGTGGCAAACCTCGAACGTTTAGTCAAATAAAGACAAATTTCAGGATTGAACGATATCTGTCAGAAATTCAGAATGTGAAGCATAGACAGGCTGTTTCTAATCTCGTACCCAGATCCCACGTTGAATCTGGTCGATACAGTCATACTCCATACGAGGAAAGGAAGTGTAATTTTTGCAATTTGAATGTAATTGGCGATGAGTACCATTATTTGATGAAATGCTCTAGTAAGGAATTTGAAGAACGGAGGTTCATATTTTTAAGAAGTTTATTTGATTATAACGAATCTTTCCGTTTATTTAATTCAAATAATATTTTTATATATATTATGAATATGGGTGATGTTTCTATTCTACGTCTAGTCGCAGAATATTGTTATAGTGTCCTAGAAATGTTTAGTTTTAGAAATTCTTGAGGCATAAGTCTATTTTAGTGTAAGAGAAATATGTGTATTTCTATTTTGTGATTTGACATTTTGTGTTATCTGCATTAGTATTGTATTTTATGTTTGTATTTCTAAGGTACCGGTGATTTATTGGGTGTGAAAGGAATAAAGATTATTGTATTACATGCAAGTGTTCATGCATTCTCTCTCTTCAAAATACTCAGCTGTTACATGTATCTCCAGGTCCATATATGCCACTTACATTTTGTTATAAACATCTGTTTGACTCTTCAGAAACATTCCATTATTCTTATACAAATCACAGTTGGTACGAGTTGAACACGTCTGATCTGAGTAAACGGACGATAACATAATACCATACGGATGGCATTGCATGACTGATAAGACAGCTTGACATCTACTGGGTGATCTCCTATTAATTACTAGTTTTAACAGTGATCATTATCAAAACTTAATCCGTAAATGCTAACATTTTTTAGTTTAACATTGATAATAATACTGATTTTAGAGCTACAGTAGTGCACTTTGTTGTAGATAATTATGCCTCGTTTTTATTGCCTATATTTTGGTAAATGGAAAAAATAATCAGAGTCAAGAAGCCGTGGATAAGTTGTTAGACCATTATAGCCATAGAACTTGAAGTGTGGGCTTAGATAGCTGTTAAGTTTAAATTCATTAAGTTCAGTTAACGTTTTACTACCCTGGATGCCAGTGGTGCCAGAGGTAACGGTTTACCGGTATGTTTCTGAAACGATGAGGTCAATCGACAACACAATATTATATAAAGCATTGCATATATGAATCTGTGATGTGCTTTTTAATTTTAGGAAAGAATCACGTCCTTCAGCTTATTTTTTTATGTCACGCCGTAACTTTGTATCTCATCATTCATCACATCGCTGGCTTTGGCCACGTGTTGACTGAAATGTCTTGCATTAGGCTTTCGTGCTAGACAGTTTTAAGACATTTAGACATGTTCTAGACATTTTTAAGACAATGTCTCGTGAATGTCTATTTATAAGCTAAGAATGTCTAGCTGTCAAAATGTCTAAAAAAGTCTTTCATTTTAGCTCAGAATTGAGCCCTTTCCAAGACTTTTCTTTGAAAAAAGCTGCCAGACATAAAATAGACTTTTGAAAGACTTTATTCTAGGTCTAATCTAAACATTTTTTAGGTCTAGTCGTTTCGTACGGGAATTAGTCTGAGCTGACAACTATGTACAGCAGTAATAAAACATCTATATAATTATATCTAATAACTTACATGGGTAAATGGCCCTCCATAAAGAGAGGGATCCCCTAAAACTGACAACAACCCATCCACACAGGGTCTCGCATTTCTTGTAACAACAGCCCTCTTGAGTCCTTCATCTGATAAGAATTTCAGTAGTTTTAAAACTCCAGGCTGTAGCTTCATATTTCTGTTTCCTTCATCTTCAAAGTCTTCTACTATTTTCAAAAGCTTTACTTTGCATCTCTCTGGTTGTGACTTTATATATTCTAGGATATCTACTGGTGGTGGGGGACAGCCCATATTTTTTCGAAGTTCCGTAAAATTAAGAACTGGAATAGTTAATGTTCCATCAAGGTCGAATATGACTCCATGAATTGGTATGGCTATTTCTTGTCCTTGCTTGGCTGCAACACTTGACAGTTGTGAACGTAAAACGTATGATATACTTTGCAACATGGTTTCATTAGATTCTGCCTGATTGGAAACCTTAAATTCTTCTTTGTTGCTCTCCATAAACCTATTGACAACAAACATAGAGAAAAGATAATTACTATGAAATTATATGACCAATATATAAAGTGTTCTGTTTGACAAATAGATGTACATTTGCAGTGCATCTGCCCTCTTATCGATGCACAGATCACAGATGCTAAAACATGACTAAAATAAAGAAGTAGTTTACCACTGACAGACAAGTGTTGTGACAGTTGTTCTTGTCGCATTTTGACATCATCGGTGGATCTATAAGCCCATCAAATTAATTATGTCTATATGCATGGTCATACCATACCGTAAATCTTCTATTAAGCGCCCGGGGCGCTTATTAAATTTCGGAGGCCTTAGGGGTGTTGTGTGATCAGACTTTACTGTTTGTTGTGTCACACTATTATGTTGCGTGACGCATGCTTGTTACTTGGCGCATGCGCGTTATGAGAATGGGGAGAATTAAAGATGGCCGACTTGAGCTGAAGCGTGTCTGTCTTGTTAAATAAAAACAGCGCTATATCTCTCGACATAACAACACATGGTGGCAGCGGTGCTAAGGAAAACCAAGAATAAATTCCCATCTACGAACCAAGGAAAGAAAGAAACCCGTACCGAAGTTTTAAATCGAAAAATCGAGCAAATGCTGAACCGCCGATTACACGATGCCAGATCCAGATCAAGAAATTCAACCGCCAAATGAAGCTCAACCGCCAAACCAAGTCCAGCAACAATCTGTGGCTAATTATCAGGTTCCACCACCCGAGAAATTTTCATTCAAGCCAGAAGAATGGCAAAGGTGGATAAGAATATTCGAAAGATTCCGTAAAGCAACCAGATCCAGATCCCGAAGAAGTTCAAGAAATTCAACCGCCAAACGAAGCTCAACCGCCAAACCAAGTCCAGCAACAATCTGTGGCTAATTATCAGGTTCCACCACCCGAGAAATTTTCATTCAAGCCAGAAGAATGGCAAAGGTGGATAAGAAGATTCGAAAGATAAAGCAACCGGCCTCGACAAAAAGTGTGGCGAGAACCAAGTAAACACGCTAATTTACGCCATGCATGGAGATCAAGCGGACGACATATTCATCTCACTTCAGCTCACTGAAGAAGAGAAGTATAGCTACAATGCAGTAAGGGATAAATTTGAAAACCATTTCGTCATCAAGAGGAATGTAATATTCGAGAGAGCGAAATTTAATTCAAGAAACCAGAGAGGCCTGAGTCAGTTGAAAATTTTATCACGGACCTGTACGGTCTCGCCGAATACAGTCAGTATGGCCCGCTCAAAGATGAATTCATCAGAGACCGAATAGTCGTGGGGCTCAAGGACACGAGATTGTCGGAAAAACTTCAACTAGACTCTAAGCTGACACTAGAGAAGGCCATCAACATGACCAGACAAAGTGAATCCGTAAAGAAACAGCAGACCGTTATACACAGCAATGAAAAACTGGACTCAGCCAAAATCGATAGGATATATAGACGAAGAGCTGGGGGAGCAAACAAGAAAGGAGAGGAAAAATGGAAACCTAAAAGAGAGGAGTACCATAAGCCAAGCTCCAATCAAAAGTGCCAGAGGTGTCTCGGAACTGCACACTCTAAGCAAAGTTGTCCTGCTCGCAACGCTAAGTGCAACAAATGCTCTAAGGTAGGACACTGGGCTAAGGCATACAAAACCCCAGGCTCGGGTAAGGTGCTGATGGTAAGTGAGGAACCATTCTTTATGGGAGAAATAGTGGTCATCGATGCAGTGCAAGGTCAGAAAGAGCCATGGACGGCATCAGTCTCCATCGAAAACCAGCCAACAGAATTTAAGTTGGACAGTGGTGTGGACGTAACCGTAATACCTACATGTATGAACACTTACCATCACCTTAAGCCTGAAACAGAGCTGGAGCCCACTAGCAAGGTGCTGCTAGGTCCTTGTAGAAATAGAATGAAGTGTCTCGGTAAGTTTGCTGCTCATCTGACTACAGGTAAGAGAGCAATGATGGAAGACATCTTCTCATCAGCCGGCCTCACCCTGAACACTGACAAGTGTGAATTCAGTGTTCACAAGATAAAGTTCTTGGGCCATGTGGTAAGCCCTGAGGGCATTGAGGCTGACCCACAGAAGATATCTGCGGTAGTAGACCTGCCTGCACCGAGGAACCTCCATGAAGTTAGAACCTTCTTAGGGATGGTCAACCATTTGGTCAAGTTCGCAGAGCATCTAGCAGAGAAAACAAAGCCTATAAGAGATCTCGCTACGAATGATACTCAGTGGGTATGGGGACCACCACAGCAGAAAGCATTTGAAGAAATCAAGGTAACCTTGACCACTGCACCTGTATTAGCCCTCTACGACCCTAATAAGGAAACTAAAATATCTGCCGACACCTCGTCATATGGTCTAGGAGCTATGCTAATGCCGAAACAAGATGAGTCATGGAGGCCTGTCACATTCATCTCCAGGGCACTGACACCAACCGAGAGTAGGCATGCCCAAGTCGAAAAAGAAGCATTGGCACTCACCTGGGCATGCGAACGTTGCAGCAACTACATAATGGGGATGTCCATCACTGCTGAAACAGATCACAAGCCGCTGATTCCACTCCTCCTAAAGCACAGGTTGGATGAAATACCCCCCATGATCCAGAGGTTTAGAATGCGCTTAATGCGGTTTCATATCAGAGAGATAATTCATGTGCCAGGGAAGCAGCTCTATGTCGCCGATGCCCTGTCAAGAATGCAGCCAATAGTGCAAGAGCCCCAGCCAACAGATGAATATATGAATATCTACATATTAGATAGTATCCTTGCCAATATCTGAAAACAAGCTTCAGCAGGTTCGAGAGGCCCAAGACGAAGACGAAGTGTGCAAACAAATGAAAGCATACTGCTTGGAAGCATGGCCTGAGAAGCATGAATTGAATGATTCTATCAAACCATATTGGTCAGCCAGAGGAGAGCTCAACATAGTTCAAGGAGTCCTACTTAAGTCAACAAGAATAGTCATCCCATCCTCTATGAGACTTGAGGTGTTGGATAAAGTCCACGAGGGACACCAAGGCATAGTAAAGTACAGAGAGCGTGCAAAAACTGCCATCTGGTGGCCAGGACTAAGCTGTCAGATTAAGGACATGGTAGAAAACTGCAGAGTATGCATAAAGCACAAGCAACAAAGACCAGAGCCTCTCATCCCGACACCTTTTCCAGATCGCCCCTGGAAGATGGTGGCAACCGACCTTTTTGACCTTAAAGGTGTGGACTACTTGATTGTTAGTAGTTGATTACTTCTCAAGGTACGTTGAGATAGCTGTGATGCGGAAGTCCCGAAGACGTCTGAGGAGGTCATCAGAGTACTTAAAGCAATCTTTGCTCGACGTGGGATCCCCGAGGAGCTTAGATCTGACAATGGACCGCAGTATGCTTCTGCTGATTTCACCTACTTTGCAAAAGAATGGGGATTCAAACACATTACCAGTAGCCCAGGATACCCACAAGCAAACGGTGAGGCAGAGCGGGCTGTTGAAACAGTCAAGTTAATCCTAAAGAAAGAAAAGGATCCCACCAAAGCACTGCTGGCATACCGATCTACCCCTCTAGCTAGCGGATACTCTCCAGCAGAACTGCTGATGGGCAGAAAACTTAAGAGGTTCGGTCCCAATCTTCCACACAGAGTTGATACCCAAGTGGCCAGACATGACTGAATAAGCTAGGAGAGAGAACAGAAGAGTAGGGATAATCAAGCATGCAACTCCAATGACCGGCATAGAGCCACTCAACTTGTACCACTGGAAGTTGATGTCCTAGTCTACATAAAGGACATGGACACTACAGGTATTGTGTCAGGTACAGCAGAAACACCACGATCATACAAGGTGGATACTCCCAAGGGTAGTCAGAGGAGAAACCGTTCCCCCCTGCTTCCACTACCTGAAGCCATACCCAAGATCAGCCCAGCGAAAACCCCGCCTAGAGCTGAAGTTAAGGAAACTCCCCAGGTGAAAGTTCCACCCTCGCCATGCATCACTTCAAGACCGAAGCATCAGGTCAAGCCTACGATAAAAGTCAAGGAGAACTTGGGTCTAACTTAAGAATTTAGTCATCTATAACTTGCAGTGTATCTGCATTTCATACTGTTTATTATAAGGGTTGTACACCCCACCCTTAACTGTCTTTAAAGATAGGGGGATGTTGTGTGATCAGACTTTACTGTTTGTTGTGTCACACTATTATGCTGCGACGCATGCTTGTTACTTGGGACATGCGCGTTATGAGAATGGGGAGAATTAAGATGGCCGACTTGAGCTGAAGCGTGTCTGTCTTGTTAAATAAAAACAGCGCTATATCTCTCGACATAACAACACAAGGGGGGCGCTTATTGGAAGAGGGGCGCTTAATAGAGAGGGGCGCTTAATAGAGAGGGGCGCATATTTAATTTCCTAAACCAAACATTCAGATTGTCTTACTGTATTTCGTAAACTTTATAGTTTCAAATACAGCAGAACCTGCTTTCAAAGCCTGTACTTGTTAAGCAAACCACAAATCACACTGATTGATATGTGAATAGAGCTTGTCATTAAATGTTATTGAAAATGAGCGTGTTAATTGTTCTGTGATTGGGAGAGGGGAGGGGGCACTTATTAGAAGAGAGGCGCTTATTACAGAGGGGCGCTTAGTACAAAACGGCTCCAAACGGGGGTGCTTAATAGAGGGGAGGCGCTTATTTGAGAGGGGGCGCTTAATAGAAGATTTACAGTATGTACATTGTAGATTTGATTGAGGCTGTCAGACCCATGGCTAATTGTTTTATTTGTAGCCTCGGTTAAAAATACTTAATTCGAGCTATGGCTTAAGTTACTGATTTACTTGTAGTTTGTTATTGTATTTGTTGAAATCTGATAGGTTTAGTGTATTTGATCTGCACGATTTATCTATAGTGCGCGTACCCATAATGCGGTTTCAAGTATCATTATTCGCAGATCTTCGCCCACAGGCAGCCCAAGCTCTGTATTTGCACTGTGTGACTATTATTTCACAAAATTCTCAGATAAAGAAAATAAACTTACCTTAAGAGTTTGTTGTTGTCCTGTTGTTTCTCTGGAGTCTAGAAATGGCGGTTATGGGGCATTTCTCTCACTTTGGGTTTTTCTCTCTTCTCTGTCTAAAAGAAAGGCAAGGCTGCACACTCAAATTCAAACCACGAAGCACTTGAGGCCGATTTTTCTGACGAAAACCCTCGAGGCCGAGAAAACCCATCCGATAGGCGTAATTTCCTCCGTCAGGTGAAAGGTAGATAGTTTTTCTTACCCCAGAAGTTTTCAGACTTGAGAAATCATTATCCTAACTCTTCCAAATGAACTCATTTCTTTGAAAAAGCCCTCTCATTCTTCGTCAGAAACTACGTGTTAGCATCGATTCGGGCATGCTGTCAAAATTCCTCTTTCCGGCAGAGGGACAGTCAATAAAATGCTAGATACGTTACTCTCTCCCCACGGGGTCTAACGTGCCACCTATTGTACTGAGTAGCCAATCGCGTGGCTACAATTTCAAACAAGTTGACAACGCTTGACGACGGCTAGTTCCCAAAGAACACGGGCTCAGAACTTATACATTATATACCTTATTTTGAAACTTGTCTACAAGTGAATCGGCTCTATGGTAAAATGGTTTAGAGCGCGCGCCTCGAATCCAACGATTAGGAGTTCGATTCCACACCAGTCAGTAACACATTTTTAAAATTCTTTTTCTCCTTTCTCAGTTTTATTTTATCTTTTCCTCTATTTTAAGCTATTACAGCCGCCTTCCACACTAAAACTTTGTTTGAGTTTATAATTAAGCAAATTGATGTATCAGTTAATTTTCACGGGTTTTTATTGATTCAAATGATCGCATACAAAGTACGTTAATCTATTAAAACTGTAGTATTCGATACTTTCACAGGATTTTATATCATTGCACTGTAATAATAAAAATAAAATGACCGCGTTGGAGCTTGAGAGCCAATGCAAAACAAAGTTTTAGTGTGGAAGGCGGCTGTAATAGCTTAAAATAGAGGAAAAGATAAAATAAAACTGAGAAAATAGAAAAAGAATTTAAAAAAATTGTTACTGACTGGTGTGGAATCGAACTCCTAATCGTTGGATTCGAGGCGCGCGCTCTAAACCACTTTACTATAGAGCCGATTCACTTGTAGACAAGTTTCAAAATAAGGTATATAATGTAGAAGTTCTGAGCCCGTGATCTTTGGGAACTAGCCGTCGTCAAGCGTTGTCAACTTGTTTGAAATTGTAGCCACGCGATTGGCTACTCAGTACAATAGGCGGCACGTTAGACCCCGTGGGGAGAGAGTAACGTATCTGGCAATTTATTGACTGTCCCTCTGCCGGAAAGAGGAATTTTGACAGCATGCCCGAATCGATGCTAACACGTAGTTTCTGACGAAGAATGAGAGGGCTTTTTCTAAGAAATAAGTTCATTTGGAAGAGTTAGGATAATGATTTCTCAAGTCTGAAAACTTCTGGGGTAAGAAAAACTATCTACCTTTCACCTGACGGAGGAAATTACGCCTATCGGATGGGTTTTCTCGGCCTCAAGTGCCTCGTGGTTTGAATTTGAGTGTGCAGCCTTTCCTTTCTTTTAGACAGAGAAGAGAGAAAACCCCAAAGTGAGAGAAATGCCCCATAACCGCCATTTATAGACCCCAGAGAAACAACAGGACAACAACAAACTCTTAAGGTAAGTTTATTTTCTTTATCTGAGAATTTTGTGAAATAATAGTCACACAGTGCAAATACAGAGCTTGGGCTGCCTGTGCTTCGTCGTGACTTAGCTGGTTCCGTTTATCACTTGTGTATTGTGAATTTTTCTTTACCAGACATCAGGAATACGTTTTCATGTACAATCTTCGCCACAAAGCAAGGGTGAACTATCAGTTATTGAATACAGGAGTAAGTTGCACGATGAGTGGTTCGGAGATAACAGAAACCGAACATACCAAGTAAGAGGTTCTCTCAGAACTCGAGGACGCGGCGATCCCAAGCTTGAAAAATTAGAGGCTCTTGTGGCTCTCGACGAGAGTAAACGAGACGAGGTTGCAAAGCGGGAGAGGAAAACAAAATACGCAGCGTTAAAGAAGAAGCTGGCGTCCTTGAAGCGGGATCATCTTCGAGTCAAGTCGAAGGAGAATGCATGCACTTCGCGCATGCCGAGCAAGAAAAAGGGGGCGGTGCCGTCAGCTCAGGACCTACGGAACTTTGCCGAGTTATCGAACGAGGTCGAGAAGCGTCTGGCAAAAATGGGGCTGCCTGCTTAAGCCATTGCGGCCAAATCTGTGATATATTTTCATTGAATAATACAATTAACATACAACTTAACAGTCAAATAATTTCAGATTCCTAGATTCAATACAGTTAGTTATGGCAAACATTCCCTTAGATATTTCGGGCCATTACTCTGGTCTAAGCTGAAATCAAATGTGCGTAATTTATAATCTCTAGAATAAAGCTTTAAAGAGCCCGGCCATCAGAAAACTGGATCTTGAGCAAACGGTTAGCAATGATTGTCAGAACTGTATTTTATGTGTTTCCTGAATTTCAGTGAGATGTAATGTATAATGTAAATATTTATCTTTTTAGCCTTTTAATATTTAGTATTTTAACCCTTTCGCTCCTGAACCGGCCGTAACCGGCCAATATGAAGCATGTACCTGGAGAAAATTATTGCATCAAACCTAGACATGCTGGAAATACGATGTTGTGATATTATTTCAAGGGATGAATAACTTCAAAGCGAGAGCTACAACAGGGATCGCTTGACTCTCCCACTTTGGAGAAAAAAGCATTTGTTTTGGAGATCGTTGTTCGTTTCTTCGATTTTCACGAATTTTGAGGAGCTGAAAATCGGCTCAATAAAACCTTCCCATTCGCACTTGAAATCAAGAGCACATACAAAATAACCACTCTGTCGTTACAGTACCTTATTTTTATGTTTAATCTTTCCAACCAGCAGGTTTGTTTGCACAAAACACACCAAGCGACTATGAACCACGTTATGTTTACACTGCATTTCACTCGACCACATTTTCCTGCTCCCACCTCCAATTGCATGCTGGGTAATCAACAAAAAATCACAAGGGCCCCCCCTCTGGGACTCCTGTAGGTTTAGTTTAGAAGTCTTTTACCCCTACAACCAAGGGCGGTGATTTGGACTTTAAAGTGACAAAAACACATCCTAATAGGTTGAGCAGGGGGAAAAGATCACCAACTGCGGAATTTCAAGGATTTCATTGAAGAATTTTTTTGATGTCTCTCAAAGCAGAAACACAACAGAAAAACCCTGTGAAACCCCTCACAAAGCCTACTAAAAGCAAGCCAAGTACTTTTCAGCCGTCCTCAGACTTAATGATGTCCTCTGACTAGCTCTCTTACAGTGGCTTATTTGTCCAAAATTAGAGCACATTTCATTGGAAAACCCACAGAAAAAACCATACTCACCACCGCAGAGTCCATAGAATTCTGCCGAATGGTATCATGGGGAAAGTTTGAGCCCTTGGTTTAAAAAGTCAGCAGTATTTAACTAGCCTGGGCTAGCCAAACTGGAACTGAGGGGGGAGGGTTGAGTTAGCACTCTGCATTTCACCAATTGAGCCCAAACACGTCCAGGAGTGAAAGGGTTAATCAACATTTGTAAATAGCTATCATCTTAGATAAATAATTCATGGCCAGGGTTTAGGTAGTAAATTTTATAGTTTTAATTTCTGTATTTATTACTCGGGCTGCCTGTGGCAGGCACAAGTCTAAATCTGCAGGCACTTTTTTTTGTTCAGTGTAGCAAAATTGTTAACTTCCGGTCCTGTTAAGTCCAATCAGCTCACACTGTTCAAGTGCACATACTTGACCACAGAGCTGCCTGGCGCAGCATAATGTAATGTTGATGCTGGTAATCATAAAAGGTCAACCGGAAGCCACCGACTGTGGATATAATTAATTCAAGATTTGTACTTAATCGTACGGAGCACAATTCCCTATCAGCCGCTAGATTATTGGTACTTTCGTTAGAGTTGTTAAACAAGAATCCTCTCACGGGCAAGGTTTTGGTTCGAGAAAGGCTTCCAACAGTTCCTTTTATAGTTTGGTAATATAATGAGCAGACTGAAGTTTTGGGAATGAAGGTAAAGCTTTTAATTAGAGATAACCAACAGGCATTTCAGTTACCGGTAATAATCTTTAATCCAACAAATACCAATATGGACTCGTAATGGACTCATCGTGTATAGCAAGAACAGCAGATAAAGTTACACAGAGGTGGCTTCCAGAGGTTTTCTAGAGAGAACAGCCGCGGAGAAAGAGCCACGAGGCGGCGATAAGCGAGCTGCAATAAAGAGCGCCGCAGGGTAGACTGTAGAAAGAACAGTAGAAAAATATAGTGATAGCTCCATAACAGGATGGACAGGATACAACTTATACCGTAATATGGGATAAATATAAACATTGAGATACATTAATTCATTACTACTCGGAACCTGCAGTATAACAGAACAGCAGACTAAATTGTAAATGTGTGTTACATGAATAAGTAGTAATATTCACAGTAAAAGGTCAACTTCTTTAATTTACATACATGTATGAGAAAAACAAATATTAAATTACATATATATACATGTACTAGGGGAGCAGAGAATGAAAGTCACTGTGCTACAAGAAGGGTAGTCCAAAATAAAAAATAAAAATCCTGGAATGCAAAATATCAAAGGAAAAAAACCTGCCTTGCACAATACCCCCCCCCCCCCCCCCCCCGACCCCCCACTCCCAGCATACTCCAGGCATTTGTCATTTCCGTGCCCAGGGAGTAGGAAATTTGACATTGGTGGCTGTTCTGGGGGTAGGGAATTTAACAACAGATGGGAGGGGTAGGTGGGAATTTGAACAAGTTGTCTTGATTTCATGTTACGTGCTGCATGGCATCGTCAATCGAGATCATGACGGAATTGGTCAGAAGCAGGAGTCCACTTTAGATGACTTCAAAGGACAAAACTTTGCTTTTGACTCCAAAAGCCTTGTACTGTAGGTAGGTATTAAAATATAAATTGCTTATGAATATTTAAACTGCCTGCTAAAAACAAAATGCAGTATCGCAACTAATACTATGTCCTGGGGGTAGGGGCATAATTGATTCCCTAATATGACCATGGGATATGGAGCATTTGAACAACAGTTTTGGCCTGGGGAGGGGAATTTGAACAACCCAAACTCCAAATGTTTTTTATGCCCAGAGGGTTGCCAGGGGGATGTTGTTTCGATTTTATTGGTACATTACTGTATACATGCTCTAGATAACCCTAGTCCAGTTCCATCCTCTCTTTTTGGCCGCTCTCCAAATATAGACTGACGGGAAAGAGAGTTCAGTAGCTCAAAGCTCAGTCCAATCAGAAATCAAACCCCAACTTTGACTAATTTGAATAATTGGCAAAAGACAAAAACAAAAGAAAATTGTTAATATTGAAATTCATAGTTCTTGAAAGGTAACCAAGCCTTAGCCTTGCATGGAGTTCACCTGCACTATTATCATGAGATTTAAATCTACCGATAGTCTCGATGTCACACCGTTACCTTTCAAAATGGTGGTCCGAAAACTACTGTAAACATGGTCCTGGGATGAAAGAAAAACCGAGGCGAAAAGAAATGAGACTGGTCTCTATTCTTTTCACCTCGCTTTTTCTTTCGTGCCCTTCCCCACTGTCTGAGAGCTCGTTCCAGGCTAGAGAACTATGAATTGAATTGACGTCTAGTTAAATCTTTCTGTTAGTTGTTGATTCAAGACATTGGAGCATTAATTTTAGATCAGAAGGAACTCCGAACTGACTGACGCCGACTAGATCATGGAGTATTAAATCTCAAAGTAAAATACGGTTAAACACATATATAACAATCATCCTCACCGGCCGATCCAAGGCACAATAACGCTCAAGGGTCACACCACTTTTAAAGGGTTGAAATTGCTTGTGTTCTGCGAGTTAAAACATTTTTATCCTTCTTGATCAGCTCACATTGCACTTAGTCAGTAACTTAGTGACCGAGCCCAAAGATGACTCTGATGTTTGCGCACGTCCGGTGCACCGCGCACGCTTGCCATGGGCCCCTTCCGACTTCTTGTTGGGCTGCCTGTGGTGAGCGTCACCACAGGTGATGAATTTCGGTGATGAATTTCACTTTTTGTTTGACTGCAAGCATTCTAATTTTCTTGAGTTAAAAGAAAATTTCCTTAGAACCATTCTTGCTGTTAATGCTAATTTCCGTTTTTTCAATGATAAATCGTTGTTCTTGTATTTATTGACTATGAAGGACAAATCAGTAAATATAATTTTTGCAAACTATTGTTATAACGTCCTAGAGCAAGCAAACAGGTTAATTGACTGTTAATTAGATTACAAATAGGTCCAGTCTTGTGTATTATGTATCCTATTGTAATTACTATTATGTAACCATATTTTATTCATTCTCTAATATTAGCTGATGTACCTTTTTTGGTATAAAGTTTAATAAAATTATTATTAATGCCCGAGGTTTTTTTTTGGGGGGGGGGGGGGGGTAGGTTTGTATAAAGGCTGGATGACTATCGACTTCCTGTAAAGGGCGCAGACACAAGCTACCTAAATCTTTTATTTGGCCGTCAGTCATGTAATAGACCGATTTTAAATATCTGGCCTCACATAAATCACATACATAAATTTGTATGGCAACAAGCACAGATGTATACCTCGGCAACCTTCGTAAAAGACGACGAATACATATCGATTGATATAGAAAAAGGGCGCGAATTGTAATGAGTTTCAATATGGCGGCCAATGTCACTGGTCCTGGAAAGTCACCTGAGGTTGTGAGTAAAAAGACGGAAGAGCCAGATGATACAACCGTAATAGAAGAATATGTCGAAGGAGAGAGAATGAGATCTTTTCGCATGTGCATAAAGAGATGCGTTGATAAAGTAATTGGAGCTGGAAGGTTTGATATTTTTCGAGCTTGGAGCTTTAGCTTTGAAGTAAATGTTTGATTTAGTTTACCTTTAGGAACTAATAGGCCTCTATGTATCATTGTATGGTGCTTTACAAAGGATTGAGAAGTTCAACAGCACATTTAGGAAACTTCGTGCACAGAATCCAGAGGCATTCAACAGTATTACTGAACAACTGATGAATCATTTGAGGACAAACATAGAAGTGAGTCTCAATGAAACCTACCGGTACATGTATATTATACTAATGAAGGCCTATCAATGTTAATCGTGAGGGAGGGGGTTAGGGACTTCATAGGCTTAGTGGTTACCCGGAGGGGGGAGTCAAGTTGCAGCGCTTGGAAGGGTGATCTCTGTCTCTGATTGGATGGATGCATTTGGCGGTTGCAGCCATTAACACCCAATACATGTAGCTCTAAACACCCTAGGTAGTGACAAACCAAATGCTAACCCTACATTTAAAAATACCCTAACCATCAACAGTGGGGTGCTCACCAATTTAGGGTATTTAGAGGTAATCACTAATTTTAGTGGTGTTTAGAGCTACCATTGTTAATTTAGGGTGTTTAGAGCTAGTCACCAATTAAGGGTGTTTAGAGTGATTATCTCATTGGCTGCAACCACCAAATGCATCCATTCAATCAGAATTGACGTTCTGAGAGCTGCAACCCATACCGGGAGGGGGAGGGTTTTGACATAGCATGTCTATCCCAAGGTGGGGTCATTTGTAAGTAAATTGTAAAGTAAGGAATAGAGCAGTGAGCTGAGGAATTTTGTTTCTTTAGACCAAAGGTTTG
The DNA here is from genome assembly GCA_030867875.1 of Actinernus sp. WN-2022. NCBI lineage: Eukaryota > Metazoa > Cnidaria > Anthozoa > Actiniaria > Actinernidae > Actinernus > Actinernus sp. WN-2022. The sequence continues at coordinate 101,381 of JAOWCC010001807.1, forward strand.
GAATGGGAAATTAACTGCATGATTTAACAGTCAATGGCTGCAGTCTCCTCATTTTTCTTCTTTCCCCATCCTCCTTAAATATTGAATGTTTTGACTCATTCCTCAATCTTCGCTTGGACAAAATTGATGACGAGCAACAGAACATGGAGAGTGACCAAGAAAAATGGACAACTTGCTCACAGTCTATAAAAGTGGAGACTACTTTCAGTACTTTGGGGGGGGGGGGGGGGGATGGTGGGGGAGGGCAATGGGGTGGAGATTTGACATGTCAAAATCCACACCTTTGATCAATAATATCAAAATTCTGAATGCCACTGCCCTACATGTCCTTACTGTCAACTCCTAGTCTCCTAATCACAGCCGTTCTCAGTATTGATCCCTAAGGGACGAAGTATGGGACAGACTTTAAGACATCATTTGAAGTAAATGTTTGCATGTAATTTACTACAAAGCATTATAATGATTTTGTGCAATACTTCCATGTGAATTTATGCATTTACGACTTTTTACTTTAAATTAGACAGAAGTAGAACTAATGATCAAACAGGAGCATCTTGCACAGCTTTTAAATGAGTTGGATAAGATCAATGAGATCCAGCAAGCCTTATCAAATGAGAGTTGTATCGGAGAGATCAAAGAAGTGTCTGATCTAGCCTGGTATGTTGACTACTGTAAAATACACTGTAGCTCAGATATTACATACATAAATTTGTATATGCACATCTTATTATAGAGAGTAACAGGGCTTTCTTTGATTTTAAAATATGGGGGAGCATGTCTTCCCTATAATATTTTTCAAAGATTAGGGGAGATTTTCAAGGAGCAGGTGCAAAATCATGCCAAAGTGCAAGCCCTGAGTAAACTGCAAGCTTTCTTTTTGTGGAGTTCCAGGAGAATAAAAACCTTATGATCATCCCATCTACTGGTAATTCTTAAACTGCTCAGTGCAAGGCTACAAAATCTATTGTACATGCATTTCTACTAAGCCTGGAGTACTGGATCACAAAGTTGACACAGAGGGGAGATAAGGGGAGAGGATAGAAGATAGGGGAACACCAACCACAATTAAATTTTAATAGCAAGACCAAAAGTGAGAATGAATTATGAATCCACACATTTAAATATATTTCATCAAACATTGCTGGGGAAACAGCTAGTTGGTGTTAATATTAAACATTCCAGCTCTATTACATTGTTGAAGATAAATATAATGTACATTATGTAACAAAAATATAATAATGAACCAACCATACTTTTTCAGTTTCATACAATGTATGAGGGTCAAGGCCCTCAAAGCTATGATACAGAAAAAAGAAACAGCAAGACAATCTTAACCCTGGGAAATTTGTATTGATTCCCTGCTTGCAGAACCTTCTATTCCTCCCTTTCTATAATCAGACTGGTGAGGGAAAGAAGGCTCTGCCCCCAGTCGCAACATTGTTTGATCTAACCACCGTCCATGTCCACGGACAAATAAATTATAAAAATATACAGTATGCATGCTTAGGTAAATATTTGCTGATTTCAATTGGAGCCTGCTATGATACCATGCATCCACCGACATCAATCATTAGTTTGCATACTAATTACTGTGGGATAACATTCTTTTCATTGGTCATCCCATCCAAGCATGGCAAGTGTTTTAGTGTCGCTTAGTAATGGATGCATGTGCAGCAAACCATGTTGTGACTGGGGGCAGACCTTCTTTCTCAGTCCGATTACAGAAAGGGACGAATAAACAGGCAAAATTGCTCTGAATGTCCATAACAGTGGAATGGCCCATTTCTGATATTGCCCAACCTTTACACCCCTAAATCCTGGGGACAACCCTGACATTTATATCAAAACAAAAATGGTTGGAATGCAGACCTACAATGTACTTTACATGTATGTGTCACCTTTATATTCAGGAGACCATGTGGTATTCCATCTTCAGACTGCAGAGATCATGTTATGGGGATCAAACCTACTTATAGAGATCAACTGAAAACTATGATGGAGCAGGTAATTTTTTTATAATGGTAGATTTCATAGTCGATCTAACATCAGTGTTGATGCTTTTATACTGTCTTTAATAAAGTTGTGAACCATATGTACTGTAGATTACCATGCTCAGAGAGGTACATGTATGAAGAAAACCATTGTACAGTCAATATATAGCAATGTTTCCCAGATTCAAAAGTTAATTAAGTCTCAGGGATTTCAAAACAAGCCAGCAGGTGGTAGAGCTCTGGTTGCTTTGATCTACAAGTTTTATCACAAACATCTACTTTCCTAATATGTTGACCTTCTACTTAAGATATTATGAAAGCTGCTAGTCATGGTTAAAGAAAAATGGCTCTACAACGTACTGTATGTACATTATTAGGTGGCAATATTTATATCTAAAAGTATATATTGGTCAAGTTTCTAACATTTTTGTTATATTTCTAGATAGAAAAAGAAAATGAGTTGCTTAAAGAACAAGTCCTTCCCAGAAGGGAGAAACTTATTGAAAAGGAAAGGCTATTAACACAAAAATCAAATGACTTGGGAAAGGTACGTCTCAGGAGAAGACAGGACTTGAATTTAATGGTATTCCATTACCCAATGTCTCATTACTAAAAATGTTTATTATAATTATAATTAAAAGTAACCCAAAGTGGTTGTAAAATGATTGACCTAAAATATTCTGCATCCAGAGAAAGCTACTCATGAAGAAAATATTAATCCTGTTACTAAGGATTCTTGGACTGTCATGCAAATCTCAGTTAGTAAAATTTGTGTCTACTACCCAAATGTTAAATTGTTTCCAAAGTTAAATAGACCAGTTTATGGTTCATGTACAGTTGTTCAAGTCTTTTGTTACAACTGGTGGGCCACCACTGTCTAACATCTGCCTATCCGCCAAATAAACAAAGGGTTTGAACAACTACACATTAACTTTAAACTGGTCTATTCAAGTCCTGCAAGATACATTTGTACCAAAATTTGAAACAGTCTACTGTCATGATTATATATTATTATATTATAATAATAATATAATAATATTGGGGTGGGTGGGGTGTACCATGATTTTAAATTTTGTATGAGGTACCTTGTACATTTACATGTATAAGTACTGGTATATATTATAATATATAACTACATTATCAAATTTAAAAAAAAAAAATTGGCATGTAATCAGTATCTGAGGGAATTTTTTTCCATTTACTTTCTAGGCAGCAGAATTCTGCCAATCCTTTGATCTGAAGAACCTAGAAGAACAAGCTACTAAAGCCCTACACAATTAGGCTGTAACAGATGTGTACATACATGCGAAAACTTTAGAAAGATGGTAAATCTATTGTCAAGTGAACATCTCTGTTCAAAGCTCTGCAACATGTGACATTCCACTAGTGACCTCCGACTCTAAATATTGTCATGCAAAATTCAAATTGGAACTTGGATTTTTAATGTCAAAAAATGCACTAGATTTTGTAAACAGTTCTAAAACACTATTGACAGGCGTAACTGAGCAACTATCTTCCTGCTGTTAACCTTTCTTGGCTTATTTTTTGTTTACTCAGCAACAGGCTCTCCGAAACTGGCCATCCTAGCCAAAGCCTCGGTTTGACTGTGTTTCATGTACTGAGAATTGTCATTAACTTTCATTTCCCATAGGATTTATCTTGTAAGATGATTAGACAATATTGATTATGGTACTATTGCTAATTCTTACACAATAGTGAAAGTTAATCACAATCCATACCAAAACAGGTGGTACCTGTATACACTTGTCCACGATACCTTGTGAACCTAACACAGTCAAAATAACATGTAGAAATCCTCTCTTAAATGACAGTGTATTGGCAACATCACGTGAACTGGCTTGTTTTAAAGATTTAAAACCTCTCTAGCGATTTTTATCAAGGATTTAAATATGTTTGCATGCAAAGGATTGTGCGTAAAAGTAGAAGTTGTCATCTTTTTCGGTAGGTTTTTGCAATCAACTCTATATTGGGAAAGGTCTAATAATCTCACAGAAGAGGACTGACTTGCTTTACTGTTCTGTTGGTTGTTTAAAAGGTGGATAAGTATTAACCAAACTAGCTTATTTTATCCACTGAATAGGGATTTATCCGGTGGATAACGTTATCCACCCTTACAACAACGGGGCCGTGAATTTTAAGTTCAAATTCCAAAGGCAAAGGGCAAAGAATGGGGTGCAACAATCCATTTTATAGTGTGGCATCTTGTTTACATGTAAGTGCAATAAAACAACAAGAGAATGCATGCATTGGTCTATGTCATTGTCTGCATCGTGCAGTAATTATTGAAACACCAAGAAACAAGTTTAATGTAAAATATTTATTTTCAAAGAATAAAACTTCTTCCATAACATAAAATACATAACATAATATTATTATTAATATGCATGTTTGTCCACATATGTCCCATAACCCAAGATGTTTATTAATTAAAGTCATAATTCCTAGAAGATGACACGAGTGTGGTACATATGTATGTGCAGTATGTACATGGTTTATATGTGTAGTCTTGATGAATTATAGGAAAAGTGAAACTTAAGTTGTTGAATTCTTACTAAGCACATTTCAGAAAGGTTAGGGAAAATATTCAATGTGATGGTTTCAGGGCAGTTGACAAACGTAATGATGTGCCATGTGCTGTAAGTATTAGTACTTGAACATTGAAGGGCTGTATGCAAAATGGCCATCAGTGACTCCTTACAAAAAAGAGAAACTGAAGGAGAATTGAGAATGTTGTACATACACAAAGTCCTAAAAGTGCTGCTAACCCCATTTGTCTTTATTTCTTCACATATTAAATTCTTATAATAATTATTATCTAGAGTAATTCTGCAAAAAAAAGTTGTGTTTGCTTGAATCCTTGATTGTCTACAACCTGTTGAAGTTTTTGAAGAGTGACCTGGCTCTTTTCACGACCGAGCCACAGTACACTAATTAGAAGCATTGGCCTAGTACATTTGTACAGCGTGCATTGTGTGTGACGTAAGATCACAAATCTGTAACAGGGCAATTCCACACGAGACATGATGAAAATGAAAATTTTCAAATCTATTATTTTTTAGCAAACTTTATTTTAGTTAAGAGCAGACATCTTGGTTTATCAGATGCAAGTGAGATATTGTTAACGTTGGCCGCTCCGTGAGGGCCTTGTTTGAGCACATTCCCAAAATGTAATGTCCACAATGCATATTTAAAGCAAATAAAAACTTAGTACTACAGTGAGCTTGGTTGAACGTTATCATTATAGTTGGGAACTCTGGTTATTAGCAAGTTCAGAAAGTCCATTTGTTTTCTTGGAACTCCTCACAACTCACAGGAATTAAGAATTTAAAAAGTTGACTCAAATAAGTGGTTGTTTTTGCTGTAATGTCCGCAACAGACATTTAGATATTAATTAAAAAAGAGTAATGATAGGGAATTATAATTTTTTTAATTGAAAATAGAGAGGCCCACCTAAGGTGTGCTGTGTATAAATTTAAGCAGCACAGCTATTTTAAATTAAGTTTGGGAAGCATTTGTAATCTGATTTTTGGCCATCCCTTCATGTAGGACGACACGAATTGCTACCAAATTGTATTCTATTGTATCGTATTGTGTTGTATTCTATTGTATTTTTGGTAAAAATTTGTGTCGTCCTACATAAAGGGATTGCCTGATTTTTGGTCTCTGAATGTAATGTCTGCAATGTGGAATTGCCCAACAATAGAACTTACGACAAGTGCTAGTGAACAATGGCTCTTTCCTGATCTTACGTCACTCCACCAAGATCTCAAACTGTGTGTTTGTGAAACGAAATGCATGGGACTTTATCACAATTTAAAAATCAGGAATTATACCAAATTAACTTTGTTTCTTTTTCTTTCATCCTCAATTTTCATCTAGACTTTGAAAATAAATAAAACTAAAATGGGTTAGTGGCACTTTAGATTTTGGTTGATTGAAGCTGTACAAACCCTCTGTCGACTTATTCCTACGATTTTACGTCCTTATCCAACTGTTTACTGTTGGAAATATGTAAAGGCAGCACTTTCTACTCAGTTATTTTAAGACCCTGAGTGTTGGTCTGGCTGTGTTTTGAACCCACAACCTCCCACATGACAGACTAGCACTTTACCACTGAGCTAACCAGGAGGCAGTGTTTATTCCCTCATTGTACAACCTGCTTCAAATTCTGGGCCATCTATTGTTATAATATTTTTGTGCCATGAATTCCATAAATCACCTTTATTATTATTCCTGAAAAAAAAAAATTTCCTGCCAATTTAACAAAATTCATTGTATATTACTAGTTCTTTTTTCTTATGGCATACACATCTTATTTGCAATTTCGTTAAACTACTACGGGATGAATAAATTATTGCCAGTCAGTAAGCTGCAAAAATAACTAATTTAATTCAAAATATTCTGTTAATGATGTCTTAGTCACTTTCGCTTGCAAATGCAAACTATAAATTACAAAATGTTCTTAAAATTGTCTGTGTGTATGCTTGTATGTAAGTTGCTAAATCTCCTCAATGTTCCCTTGTAGGAGCATCCATATATACTATATCACAAGTCTGCATTTGACCAGATTGAGCTATTTTTAGAATGTGTATCCCGGTGAAGTGTCTTCTGACTCAGCTGTGGCCTGTTCACGCTTTCTGTCATTATTAAGATTGAGAATAATTTGTGATTTTTTGAGGTGATTTACTAACACTGCATTGTCTTGACTATGGTTTGATTGTATTCTCAAAGTGAGGGCACAAAACTCTCGCAAGATATGTTCTAAATATAGCTCAATCCGGTCAAATGTTGACTCACATTTAAAGGGGCTATGTCATGGTACTGCGCATGTATCGAGTAATCGCTCATTTAGTGGCTGTTAATTGGATACAAACAGTTAAACTTCCCTTCCTTAATGCTTGATTGAAAGGATTTTCAATATTTTCCCTGGAGACTGTTTATATACACTGTTTGTTAGTCATTTTTATATATTTGCTTTCATTTTAAGCATCCCACATGGCCGAGAGGTTCGTTAGTTCATATCGAAATCAGTGGAAATAGCTCTTTCCGGCCTGGAAAAACGAATGTAAACTCTTACCGTGACACAGCCCCTTTAACATGGAAGATGGATGCTCCAGGTATTTCATATTTAGCAGGGGTTTGGCACAGCTAATGTGATTGAATATCTTTTTGATACAATGTGCCAGGTAGTCACACAGTCTTTTTGAACTGCCATCCATTAGTAATGGGTAAAGGTCCTGTTTACACAACGTTTTTTTCTTGCAACTTGCAATGCAATCTGTACAATCATTGCTATGTGGTGTTGGCTGTTTGCAACTTGCAATGTGATTGAATTTTAGCCAGCATATCCAAAGCCTGAGGAAACAGCCGTCTCTATTTGATGGCCAAAATCGAGATGGCTGTTTCTGCAGGCTTGCATATCCCTGCAACTGTTGATGCGGAGTCTGCGAAGGGCTTTGTTTTAACCATATATTGATACCATTAAATTGATACTTGATTCAGATCTAAAGTTTTAATGACACTGGGGCCGGTTGCATAAACATTATTAATGTTTTGAATTCATTGTAGTGTGACTGTGAAGTCTCGTTTGGAAAATTGCATTTAGCTAACTGTCAATCAAAATTTAATTTGAAACTTTCAGGGTTGCACTTCAACGAAAACGGCAATAAAGCTGGGCTTAAACAACTACCATCTGACGTTAAATTGGAGAGTTTGACCTGACTTAACGTCTGATGTTAACAGGTTAATGTTTATGTGACTGACCCCAAATCTCCTAAAATCTAGTTGCTCTTGAGTGTGTCACTTCCTCCAGTACTGCAATGAAGTTAAGAGGACAAAAATTACCATAACATCCTGCTAATAAGCCCTGGGCTTATACTACATCATAATGGGTTTTCAGAGGTAGATCCAGGGGTGGGTTCAGAAGGTTGCAAACCCCCCCCCAAAAAAACACCCAATGACTATTGGAGATCACTGTAAATAGTATTTCAGAGTCTAGAGTAGATTAAAAAATACGTTTTTTGGGGGCAACCCCTATGACTCGCTCAATCCCCAACCTCATTTCCAGGGTCTTCTTTGCATCCAACATGGCAGAAGGAAGAACTCCCACATTCTGCAGGTATTTTATCACATGATTTTGCAATCTAAAATGGCAGCCAATATTTCATGATGTATACACATAGGTATCCCAATCCGGGGTGAGCGAGATGCTGATAACTGGCATTACAATGCAGTGGAAACATGTCTATCAAATGGCTCAAAATAGAGTTACTTAGGAACAGTGGAAGGGTATCATAGTACTACCAGGATGTATCTGAACTGAAAGAGAATAGACTTTTCTGCATGGATCAATGTTGTCCCATTTCAAATGTTTCGGGAATAATCTTTGTCCAAAGCATTTCCATATCAATGTATCTCCTCATGCGTTAACCATGCAGAAAGGGGCAGACTTCACCGTTTGCAACCTGAAATGTTATTGGTTACCCAAACAATAGCCTACATGTACCTCTAAAAAATACAAACCCTAACCCTAAAACAATGGGATTCTTTATCAGTGAAGTCCAATAGGATACGACCTACAGAACAGTGCATGAAGTCTAACCGACCAGAAATACACAAGGGGATGGTCACATGATCTGAAATGGGACAACCTAGCTTGAGCCAAGCAGAAAAGGTCTATTCTAAAAAGCTGTTAATTTTCCGTTACTGGTAGTGTGGAAGTGAAGCGATCGATAGCACATGTTGCAAATAGTGGTTCTAATTGATTTTTATTGGCCCAATGGACTGAGACAACAGAGATGAACTTGTATAATTTTATTAGTTTATTTTTTCAGTGCTGCCATCAATCATAACTACGATGGCCACCAAATATTTACGAATGACGTGTGAATGAAGTATTTCAACATCATGGATTCCCGTGGGAACCAAGAGATTAGCCCATTATTCGTAAATATTGAGTGGCCGTCGTAGTTATGATTGACGGCTGAGCGAAAAACAAAAAACCTTGGTCGACAATTGAGTTCTCAGTCCACATACTATTGAAAACTGCTGTAAACCAAAGGGCCAATCAGAATACATGATAGTTCAGCCTTTACCAGGGTCTTCCTTCTGCCAGCCACCATGTGGGATGTGCGGAGGACTGGGAAAGAGGTTGGCTCAACCGCCCATCAAAAAATATTGGATCCGCCCCTGGTTTTATAACTGAGGGGTTATATACTTGAACGATTATTGACACTAGTCTATCCATAAAATTGTTCAGTGTTTATGTCAACTAGCATGGTGTTTATGTCAACTAGCATGGTGTTTATGTCAACTAGCATGGTGTTTATGTCAACTAGCATGGTGTTTATGTCAACTAGCATGGTGTTTATGTCAACTAGCATGGTGTTTATGTCAACTAGCATGGTGTTTATGTCAACTAGCATGGTGTTTATGTCAACTAGCATGGTGTTTATGTCAACTAGCATGGTGTTTATGTCAACTAGCATGGTGTTTATGTCAACTAGCATGGTGTTTATGTCAACTAGCATGGTGTTTATGTCAACTAGCATGGTGTTTATGTCAACTAGCATGGTGTTTATGTCAACTAGCATGGTGTTTATGTCAACTAGCATGGTGTTTATGTCAACTAGCATGGTGTTTATGTCAACTAGCATGGTGTTTATGTCAACTAGCATGGTGTTTATGTCAACTAGCATGGTGTTTATGTCAACTAGCATGGTGTTTATGTCAACTAGCATGGTGTTTATGTCAACTAGCATGGTGTTTATGTCAACTAGCATGGTGTTTATGTCAACTAGCATGGTGTTTATGTCAACTAGCATGGTGTTTATGTCAACTAGCATGGTGTTTATGTCAACTAGCATGGTGTTTATGTCAACTAGCATGGTGTTTATGTCAACTAGCATGGTGTTTATGTCAACTAGCATGGTGTTTATGTCAACTAGCATGGTGTTTATGTCAACTAGCATGGTGTTTATGTCAACTAGCATGGTGTTTATGTCAACTAGCATGGTGTTTATGTCAACTAGCATGGTGTTTATGTCAACTAGCATGGTGTTTATGTCAACTAGCATGGTGTTTATGTCAACTAGCATGGTGTTTATGTCAACTAGCATGGTGTTTATGTCAACTAGCATGGTGTTTATGTCAACTAGCATGGTGTTTATGTCAACTAGCATGGTGTTTATGTCAACTAGCATGGTGTTTATGTCAACTAGCATGGTGTTTATGTCAACTAGCATGGTGTTTATGTCAACTAGCATGGTGTTTATGTCAACTAGCATGGTGTTTATGTCAACTAGCATGGTGTTTATGTCAACTAGCATGGTGTTTATGTCAACTAGCATGGTGTTTATGTCAACTAGCATGGTGTTTATGTCAACTAGCATGGTGTTTATGTCAACTAGCATGGTGTTTATGTCAACTAGCATGGTGTTTATGTCAACTAGCATGGTGTTTATGTCAACTAGCATGGTGTTTATGTCAACTAGCATGGTGTTTATGTCAACTAGCATGGTGTTTATGTCAACTAGCATGGTGTTTATGTCAACTAGCATGGTGTTTATGTCAACTAGCATGGTGTTTATGTCAACTAGCATGGTGTTTATGTCAACTAGCATGGTGTTTATGTCAACTAGCATGGTGTTTATGTCAACTAGCATGGTGTTTATGTCAACTAGCATGGTGTTTATGTCAACTAGCATGGTGTTTATGTCAACTAGCATGGTGTTTATGTCAACTAGCATGGTGTTTATGTCAACTAGCATGGTGTTTATGTCAACTAGCATGGTGTTTATGTCAACTAGCATGGTGTTTATGTCAACTAGCATGGTGTTTATGTCAACTAGCATGGTGTTTATGTCAACTAGCATGGTGTTTATGTCAACTAGCATGGTGTTTATGTCAACTAGCATGGTGTTTATGTCAACTAGCATGGTGTTTATGTCAACTAGCATGGTGTTTATGTCAACTAGCATGGTGTTTATGTCAACTAGCATGGTGTTTATGTCAACTAGCATGGTGTTTATGTCAACTAGCATGGTGTTTATGTCAACTAGCATGGTGTTTATGTCAACTAGCATGGTGTTTATGTCAACTAGCATGGTGTTTATGTCAACTAGCATGGTGTTTATGTCAACTAGCATGGTGTTTATGTCAACTAGCATGGTGTTTATGTCAACTAGCATGGTGTTTATGTCAACTAGCATGGTGTTTATGTCAACTAGCATGGTGTTTATGTCAACTAGCATGGTGTTTATGTCAACTAGCATGGTGTTTATGTCAACTAGCATGGTGTTTATGTCAACTAGCATGGTGTTTATGTCAACTAGCATGGTGTTTATGTCAACTAGCATGGTGTTTATGTCAACTAGCATGGTGTTTATGTCAACTAGCATGGTGTTTATGTCAACTAGCATGGTGTTTATGTCAACTAGCATGGTGTTTATGTCAACTAGCATGGTGTTTATGTCAACTAGCATGGTGTTTATGTCAACTAGCATGGTGTTTATGTCAACTAGCATGGTGTTTATGTCAACTAGCATGGTGTTTATGTCAACTAGCATGGTGTTTATGTCAACTAGCATGGTGTTTATGTCAACTAGCATGGTGTTTATGTCAACTAGCATGGTGTTTATGTCAACTAGCATGGTGTTTATGTCAACTAGCATGGTGTTTATGTCAACTAGCATGGTGTTTATGTCAACTAGCATGGTGTTTATGTCAACTAGCATGGTGTTTATGTCAACTAGCATGGTGTTTATGTCAACTAGCATGGTGTTTATGTCAACTAGCATGGTGTTTATGTCAACTAGCATGGTGTTTATGTCAACTAGCATGGTGTTTATGTCAACTAGCATGGTGTTTATGTCAACTAGCATGGTGTTTATGTCAACTAGCATGGTGTTTATGTCAACTAGCATGGTGTTTATGTCAACTAGCATGGTGTTTATGTCAACTAGCATGGTGTTTATGTCAACTAGCATGGTGTTTATGTCAACTAGCATGGTGTTTATGTCAACTAGCATGGTGTTTATGTCAACTAGCATGGTGTTTATGTCAACTAGCATGGTGTTTATGTCAACTAGCATGGTGTTTATGTCAACTAGCATGGTGTTTATGTCAACTAGCATGGTGTTTATGTCAACTAGCATGGTGTTTATGTCAACTAGCATGGTGTTTATGTCAACTAGCATGGTGTTTATGTCAACTAGCATGGTGTTTATGTCAACTAGCATGGTGTTTATGTCAACTAGCATGGTGTTTATGTCAACTAGCATGGTGTTTATGTCAACTAGCATGGTGTTTATGTCAACTAGCATGGTGTTTATGTCAACTAGCATGGTGTTTATGTCAACTAGCATGGTGTTTATGTCAACTAGCATGGTGTTTATGTCAACTAGCATGGTGTTTATGTCAACTAGCATGGTGTTTATGTCAACTAGCATGGTGTTTATGTCAACTAGCATGGTGTTTATGTCAACTAGCATGGTGTTTATGTCAACTAGCATGGTGTTTATGTCAACTAGCATGGTGTTTATGTCAACTAGCATGGTGTTTATGTCAACTAGCATGGTGTTTATGTCAACTAGCATGGTGTTTATGTCAACTAGCATGGTGTTTATGTCAACTAGCATGGTGTTTATGTCAACTAGCATGGTGTTTATGTCAACTAGCATGGTGTTTATGTCAACTAGCATGGTGTTTATGTCAACTAGCATGGTGTTTATGTCAACTAGCATGGTGTTTATGTCAACTAGCATGGTGTTTATGTCAACTAGCATGGTGTTTATGTCAACTAGCATGGTGTTTATGTCAACTAGCATGGTGTTTATGTCAACTAGCATGGTGTTTATGTCAACTAGCATGGTGTTTATGTCAACTAGCATGGTGTTTATGTCAACTAGCATGGTGTTTATGTCAACTAGCATGGTGTTTATGTCAACTAGCATGGTGTTTATGTCAACTAGCATGGTGTTTATGTCAACTAGCATGGTGTTTATGTCAACTAGCATGGTGTTTATGTCAACTAGCATGGTGTTTATGTCAACTAGCATGGTGTTTATGTCAACTAGCATGGTGTTTATGTCAACTAGCATGGTGTTTATGTCAACTAGCATGGTGTTTATGTCAACTAGCATGGTGTTTATGTCAACTAGCATGGTGTTTATGTCAACTAGCATGGTGTTTATGTCAACTAGCATGGTGTTTATGTCAACTAGCATGGTGTTTATGTCAACTAGCATGGTGTTTATGTCAACTAGCATGGTGTTTATGTCAACTAGCATGGTGTTTATGTCAACTAGCATGGTGTTTATGTCAACTAGCATGGTGTTTATGTCAACTAGCATGGTGTTTATGTCAACTAGCATGGTGTTTATGTCAACTAGCATGGTGTTTATGTCAACTAGCATGGTGTTTATGTCAACTAGCATGGTGTCAATGTCATGTGACAGTGAATAGTGTTTTTGATGCACTACGCGATACAAGTAATGTGGGACAAGAAAGAAATACAACAAAAATGGTCATTGGTTGACTTAAAGGAGCAGTGTCACGATTCTGATTGGTTGTTATAGACAATGGCAAAATCACGCTGTCACGCGCCGCTGCAAATTTCCCTTTCGATTGAAATAAATAAAATGCTGCTTTATAAAAATATAACATCAAACCTAACCATATAATACTGAAGTATAGTTTTAAAGCAATTTCGGCTCGAGATATCGTGCAAATACGCCGATGCAAGCGGATTACTCACAGACTTCTACTTCTGTCACATCTTTTGATTTCTTGTCCGCCTGACATATTTTCAAAACTTTGGGCATGAATACTAGTCGTGACACTGCTCCTTTAACAAGAAGCTATATAACGAGGCATATTTTGTTAATGTCAACTAGCATAGTGTCAATGTTATGTGACAGTGAAGAATGTTTTTGGTGCACTACATGATACAAATAATGTGGAACAAGAAAGAAATACAACAAAAATGGCCATGCTGGTTGACTTAACGAGAGAAGCTAACAAGGCATCTTTTGTTAATGTCAACTAGCAAGGTATCAATGTCATGTGACAGTGAATAATGTTTTTGGTGCACTACACGATACAAGTAATGTGGGACAAGAAAGAAAAGTCCTTCAAACCTGTGCAAACTTGTGCATCTGTTCAACAACTACAGCAAACATGGCACTAACACTCTCATCTATCAGGGCTTGGAGGTATTGGATTGCCTCCTCGTCACTCAGATCAAGGCGAAACTTGTCCTGTACCTATGATAGTAACCATAAAGAAAGTGTGATGTGACTCCTGTCCAGTCCACATGGCCATACTTGCCAACTGTCACACATTTTTATCCCATGTCCCGCATGGCTGTTCAAATGTATCGCATTTTCGTTTTTGCGTATTTCCCTTGTCATGCACTGCCTTTTTGGGTTGCAAAGATAAGTCAAAGAACATTTTGTTCAACTTCGATGTCATGTCCCAGGTATGTGGGAGTAGAGTTGTGCAGGTTTTAATTTGCTGGAGTGAAGTGTGCAAAACTGGATGTCTGTCATATCATAGTTAATAGAGTGGAATGGTTATGAAACTCAGTGACCTTCTTCGCTATATGTCTTTGTTAGCTTTTTTCAACCACTACCGTGCACAAAACAATAGAAATTCCAATGTGTTAATCAATCAGCCAATAGAAACACGTGAGTTCAGTCGTTCAGGGGACGCAAATGAACTATAACCGTGCACAATCTTTTGTCTTACCCCCTTCCAACAAATCACAGCGCCTTTGTTAGCCCCTTTGGAGTTTACCGGGTTTCATAACCATTCCACTCTATTAACTATGGTCATATCAGGCAGAGTCCCCTGTTGTAATAATGTTAAACAGTACTGTAGTATTATTCTAACGTTTGCTTGATTGGCTTTCTTGCAAAACGTATTTAGTTCTACAAAGACGAGAGTATCGAGAGCAAACCTTTTTGACTGTCTTGTCTGGCTCCAGGGCAATATCTGGCACATTGGCATCCACCATCAGAGCAAACAGGTTCAGAATCAGATTGGAATGACTACAATACCAAAGTTAAGCATGCAATCAATACTTTTCACAAAAGTCAATAAATTTCCATTTCAGCTCATTGTTACGACTTTGCCATGCAACCAATACGAAATTCATTGTTATAACCTTGTATTTGACTTCTTTAAGTGTTTTACTAAATTGTTCCGTATTTTCGAAAATAATACGGACTCATAATATGCAGCAACAAAATATCTGGATTTTGATTGGTCAATAACGAGTGCATAAAACGTTTATACATACAGTTGCACACTCAGAAAATGCTTGCTCAGTATGTTATAAACAAAAACTCGCATGACACTGATCGTGCTATACGTGATTTATGGGCTTGAAAGTTCTCAAATTGCACTCGCCTAAGGCTCGTGAAATTATCACTGTGCCCATAAATCACGTATAGCACAAGCAGTTCATGCCATTTCCTCTACTTATTCAAGGACCAAATTTAGCGGTAACGTAAAATTCCGCGACACGTTTCCGACTCCACCCCTGGCGGGGGTTTTAATACAAGAGGAGCCGATACTTACCGCCTGAGATGAAGGAAAGCTGTGTAGCACTGTTTTCTAAATGCCTGATAACATTCACTGTTCGCACCTCCCATTCCTTCAACCTGAGTTTCAAAAGGCAAAGATATTCATCATGCGACTTTCGTGGCACGATTGCAGCTGATGTTCTGACACATCCGGCTTACCCCACACCTGCGACACGAATCGCTTCATGTAAACCATGTGGCGTGATAAAGTTGTAGGATCTAAAGGGTTTTAGAACCCCGACAGTCAGGCGAGCGGTTTTATGCGCTGCGCCACTCAGCCTCCCCGCAAGATGTTGTATTGTAGTGGCGATTTTCTTACCATTTCTTTGCTAAGTTTCATTGGAGGCGGTAGAGGTTTCGGGTCCCGTCCTAGGATGTAACCAAAGTCGATGTGGAACAGATTGCCTGTACAAAAAAAATTAGATCAATACCGGACTAGAAAGATTCGAATCGCCTCCCTGCAACTCGACCACAAAACAACAGCACAAGACTAACGGCTTGCTTTTTCGAACTTGCTAAAAAGTTAGAAAGACATACACAAACAGCGAGCAGTCCGCACCTGATTTCGTCAGCAACAGGTTGTCCAGATGGCGATCTCCAACACCAAGAATATACGTAATAACACAGTAGCCAGCTATTGATAATAAATAAATAAAAACTTTCAGGTAGCTCAGGGGGGTGGGGGGCACTGGACCTCTTCTATGTGATAATTTGTTGGAAAATAGTTGGAATTAGTTTGAATTTCCATGGGTTTTCGATGGATTGAAATAGTTCTTCTAACTATTTCTAAGAAATTTCCATCCGTGGAAGAGGTGTAGTTTTTCAAATGGCACTTCCTGTATTTTGAGAGTATTAAAGGAACACATACATACTTTATTACGTTTAAGGAAACCGGCTTCATTCTCGCGCCGTCATACGCCTCTCTAAACTCGGCTGGGGAAAACAACTCCCGCTAATACGCGCGCTTACGGTTACTAGCACTCAATTGCTCCGTTACTAAGAAGGTTGACACTGCAAATGGCTTGAAAGACAGATAACCCTAAATGCGTTTTCGCATATTTTTCTGGCTAGGTTGATAGGTCTGCAAATGTGCGCATGCCAGTCAGCGGTAGAAATCGCGCGAGAAGAAAATCTTCAGAAACTCGACACATCGCAGAAAAGTTAAGGAGAAAATCGCAAGAGTTAAGGGTTTTATTAGTTTAGTCATGAAGCTAATTAAATTTGGGACTGGTCTACGAAAGGTCTTAAAAATCGAAGCTCGTACTTTTCTGTAACAATGCTTTTAAGTCCAATTCAACCAAAATGATGCGCGCGAGCGTGATTTCCCGCGTGAAATTAACGCATGCGCAAGCGTTTCGTAGACGTGTCGGCCCGATATGAGTGCTCCTGAAGCACAGATGATTGGCTTAAGCCTGGTTTTTATGTCGGGAAAATCCCAGACGATCGGGGATTTCCGATGGTCGACGATAAACAAAAGACGCGCCAAATCCTCGCCAAACTGATTTTGTGCCATGCAACTTGCTTGATTTTGTGGGATCGTTCGGAGTCTGGAACCTAGGATAGGGAATGATCGCAGATCATCGCAGAAGTCGGTAAAAATAGAATCGTTCCCGAATTTGTCCATGATAGTCACGTTATAGTATTTTCATAAGTCGGGAACATTTGGGAACATCGAAATCATCGAGTCTGGAGCCTCCTAGTCAGGCAACTGAAAGAATAAAAAATGGGTGTTGGGTTTCCTGTGGTGCAAAATCCTCAGAGAGTGGGGCGGAGCGAAAAAAATTGAGAGAGTTTATGACCCCCTCTCATCTTACCACAGGTAACCCAACTCACATTTTCTTTGTCTTTTCTCTCGTTTTTCCTTTACAGTCGCCTGCGGAGGAGGCTAGGGCTTCTGAAGAAATATAATTATATGAAAACCAGGTTTTTCATTCACTCACCACAACTCTTGACGTAAGTATCCATGACGTCAGGACTGATGCCATAAGGGGCACTCTCGACCGGCGCATGCTTACGAAAGTAGTTCTGAAAAAAAAAAAGATTTTGTAATGTTGGACCACCACTGAAAAACACCAAGGTCGAAGATTAGGTGTTTACTAATTGGCTACTTTTCAACTGACTAGTCTACGAGATTCGGTAAACAAAGAGCATGGCTTCTTGAAACGCTTGGCTTCCGACTTACGATCCTCTGCGCATTTAATAGTCCTTACCGAATATCTTCTCGCACTACACAGGAACGAGGCGTTTAGGTAAAGTGAGCTATAAAATTGCGCTACTTTAGTAGCTGATCCAAGTAAAATGCCTATGTTTTATTTCAGAACTGATTTATTTATGACTCATTCGTTTAACCTGCATCATATACAAAGTAGCGCTATTCCTATAGCTCATTTCAACCATTAGCCTCGTTTCTGCGTAGCCGTTGAGGCGGGGACAGTGCGCTTTGTTTCTTTGTTTTAGTTACCTGTATACTGCCGTCTTTATCTAAGACCTCTGCTACCGTATTAGATTCAATAAACTGCACCAGACCTGGTGAACAACAACACGACGAGCTTTAGACTCGATATACATGTCGAGTACCTCTAAATACTCGAGACACCGGACTCGTCCAAATCTTGCCGTTAGATCAGGTGGGGATGGGCGGGATTTTGCGAGATTAGGCGAGGAACGAAATATTGTGAGATGAGGAACCAACGCGAAAAGTACAATGATTGGGCCAACATTGATCGGACCAACATTGATCGGACCAACATTGATCAGACCAACATTGATCGGACCAACATTGATCGGACCAACATTGATCGGACCAACATTGATCGGACCAACATTGATTGGATCAACATTGATCGGACCATGACCAACATTGAATAGACCAACATTGAATAGACCAACATTGAGGGGAATGGCAAGATTATGCGGGAAATGTAAATTTTGGATGTCTAGTATACTGTTGTTATATGCTGTCCTTTTTAACAGAGCTCGAGAAGCTTCAGTCTTCCGGCCGAACGAATCTCCTAACACCCCTAATCTCGGGCTTAGACTCCGCGCTGGTAGAGGAACTCAGACTCAGACCCCTGGGCTAGCGGCCCTAACAGCCCGAACTAGGCCGTTTCGGCCGGAAGACTGATGCTTCTCTGTTAAAAAGGACAGCATGTAAACGGTATGTGTATTAAGTTAGAACTCCCTGTGATATTTGGCAAGATTTGGACGAATAATAGAGGGATTAGATGTAGAAAACAAATAGGAGGTGCAGGCAATGCGTTTCAGTAAGAGCATTTTAACAGTCTTGCCGTGTTTGTAACGTACAATTATACACCACAACCTTATAATAATAATCCATTTTGGGACAAAATATACAATGGATTTACATAATAAGATTGAACTAATCTTATTTTTTTTGTAAATATTTACGTTACACATGCCAGCTGTATATGTCTTACCGTGGGTACCATACGTACCATAACGCCACGTGACACATGCCAGCTGTATATGTCTTACCGTGGGTACCATACGTACCATAACGCCACGTTACACATGCCAGCTGTATATGTCTTACCGTGGATACTGTACGTACCATAACGCCACGTTACACATGCCAGCTGTATATGTCTTACCGTGGGTACCTTACGCATGCCAGCTGTATATGTCTTACCGTGGGTACCATACGTACCATAACGCTACGTTACACATGCCAGCTGTATATGTCTTACCGTGGGTACCATACGTACCATAACACCACGTTACACATGCCAGCTGTATACGTCTTACCGTGGGTACCATACGTACCATAACGCCACGTTACACATGCCAGCTGTATATGTCTTACCGTGGGTACCATACGTACCATAACGCCACGTTACACATGCCAGCTGTGTATGTCTTACCGTGGATACCATACGTACCATAACGCCACGTTACACATGCCAGCTGTATACGTCTTACCGTGGATACCATACGTACCATAACGCCACGTTACACATGCCAGCTGTATACGTCTTACCGTGGGTACCATACGTACCATAACGCCACGTTACACATGCCAGCTGTGTATGTCTTACCGTGGATACCATACGTACCATAACGCCACGTTACACATGCCAGCTGTATACGTCTTACCGTGGTTACCATACGTACCATAACGCCACGTTACACATGCCAGCTGTGTATGTCTTACCGTGGATACCATACGTACCATAACGCCACGTTACACATGCCAGCTGTATACGTCTTACCGTGGGTACCATACGTACCATAACGCCACGTTACACATGCCAGCTGTATACGTCTTACCGTGGGTACCATACGTACCATAACGCCACGTTACACATGCCAGCTGTATATGTCTTACCGTGGATACCATACGTACCATAACGCCACGTTACACATGCCAGCTGTATATGTCTTACCGTGGGTACCGTACGTGGCATAACGCCACGTTACACATGCCAGCTGTATATGTCTTACCGTGGGTACCGTACGTGGCATAACGCCACGTTACACATGCCAGCTGTATATGTCTTACCGTGGATACCATACGTACCATAACGCCACGTTACACATGCCAGCTGTATATGTCTTACCGTGGATACCGTACGTGCCGTGTCATGCCTTACCGTGGGAACCACTCGTTGCGAGGACTTTGTAAGGCGTCAGTTTGAGGTCGAGGTTTTCCTTCATCAGAAGCTGAAGATCGTAAAAATAGACGACAACCCATTAAAAAACTTTAAAAATTAAAAACAAAGCCACGAATGTGTAGTGAGTGGTTTTAAATCTGATATTGATACGGTCCTCATTTACATAAACTTTTGCTTCGATTTTCTCGGTCGAAACAGGTCGTATCGCCAAAATAACATGACTATACATCAACGTTGTTAAAGTCGTCCAATAAACTCGCAGCACGTGTTTTATAAAATCTAAAAACACTCGGTCTATGCCCTCCTGTTTGTAAATCTGATAAAATACTGCTGCCCGTTTAATAAAAAGTACTTGCAGGAACGCGCGAAAATTGATCTAAAATTTCACCAGTAGAGAGGCACTGTCGATCGAATAGAACCTTCAAGTCTCTTTAAAACAAAACTACAACAATAACACCCTGAGATCGAAGAGAAATACCATGTGAATGTCCTGATATGCTTTACAAACTACAATAATAACACCCTGGGATCGAAGAGAAATACCATGTGAATGTCCTGGTATGCTTTACAAACTACAACAATAACACCCTGAGATCGAAGAGAAATAACATGTGAATGTCCTGATATGCTTTACAAACTACAATAATAACACCCTGGGATCGAAGAGAAATAACATGTGAATGTCCTGATATGCTTTTCAAACTTTTTCGATAGAGGATGGCAAGGATTAAAGTGGATTACAAAAGACTTGATTTCGGTTTCAGTAAACCGATTTCAAGTTGCTCTAAATTTCTCTTAAAAGCAGTATTTTTCGTCCACTCTCACACATCCAACCTTCTCAAAATTGTCTCAAATTTTTTCCAGTATACCTGGAAAGCATACTCTGCTAATTTGAATAACTTGCTCATGACGAAAGACACAAATAACTAATCATTTCGGGGTTGACAGTGCCCCAATGGCTTATTCTGGAACTGAAAGCACAACTCAGTTGCCACAGTTCCCATTCTCTATTCTGATGACGACACAGATAAACACTTGATTGATCGTATTCCGGAATAACAATACACAGAATATTCACTACAAATCGCTGATATCGGGATAGTTTTAGCACTGGAATTCTAAACGTATATATATCCTAAATTTCATATATGTCCGCAAGTGTCTGTAGCTTACAGTGAAAAATGTTCCTGAACCAGTGATTTCCAGTGACTATTCCATCCATTCTTATACTCGAATGCGGTCAATCGAACGCACCCTTGATCATATCTAAACGTAATAGCAGCTAGGGCTTGATACCACTACCAACTGCTGCTAGTTATCAGTACAGTTGACTACCAGCATGTTATTATATAGCCAAGTAATTCCGTGACCTATGATTGGTCAGTTTGCGGTCCATAACTTCCGGTAGGAACCTTCCGCCCACTTCCGGTCTCAGAGGAAATGAAGAAGCCATACAATAAACGTCTTATTAACCTCGTTTGCTCGGTCCGTACCGTAAGTAGTATGGATCCTCGTTCTTAGCACCTTTTTATGGTCCGAGCTAGTCGCGTTTGAGCCATAAAAAAAGGGAGAAAACGCGGTCCATATCTTACAGTACGGACCAAGCAAACGAGGTTAATAAGAGGTATATCTGATACACTATATCAACAACAAATAATTCAACAAGACTCTACTAGCGTCATGAGATTTTATTCGCATTTCTAGAAATCTGCTCGCAGGGATTTCGAGTTTCGAGCCATGTGGGATGGAAAAGATGGCAAATGTCTAACTTACCTTATCCATTAGTCTAATGATCTGAAGAATTAGTTGATCTTGTCTCAAATCGTCTCCATTCTTAAAAATTGTCTAGATAATTGATAAAAGACAGAACATTTATTAGTGGTACGGAAAAGGAAACAAATATTTAGAAAAACATCAAAGCAAAGTGTTTCTACTTACGACATATTCTCGGTCATCTAACGATAAAAATGTGAGTTTGCCGGGCATCAAATGACTCTTGAATAGCCAGGCTTTTTCTGTAAAGAAAAAGGAACTGAGTGAGGAAGACACTTTAAACACAAACGTGTACAAATATAAACAAGGCAAACGGGGGAGGGAGCTGGAAACTTACTCTCTTCCCGTGTCCCTACTACTACCCCCTTGATCTTAACATCTGGGTCTAGGGGTAGGGGGATGGGCACAAAATTGGTAAGTTCAGGTGTGTCCAACAGCTCTCGGAGTCGATGTATCTGTGGATGAACAATGCTACAATATTACAAAGTGGATTTGGTATCTAGAGTAAGCGATCCCAAACGCACGTGCTTACAGTACACTTTCATAATCTGTGATTAACAGTTCTCAAATTCACGAATGCTCAATGAGGTCAACAGCCAATCAGGCCATCCCATCTTGGTCACGTGCATGTACCTTTACTCCACATGAAGATCTGAGCAGGTATCGTGTCAAATTACAGATGAATCTTGATGTCCAATCAAATGACAGATGAATCTTGATGTCCAATATAATGCCAGATCACGGTTGCTCCGATTAGTTAAAAACAAGCATTGCATCAAAGGAAGGCATTCGGCGTCGTGCTTTCATCTGTTTCTCGGTGTTTGGAACACATGATCAAAAACTCGCTCACGTTTTTAATATATTACATATAATAGTATCTGCATGATATACTGGTTTATTCGGTTGTCTAACGTACCTTTTTACTCCTATTGCCACTGAACTGGGAGACCTCTTTCATCAGTTTGATGATGTGGTTGATGAACTGCTGTTGTTTTGACAACATGTTACGACGTACCTTACACTCCCAGCCTCCCTGTTAACGTGCAGGAACAGAACATGTTACAACGGACATTACAATCCCAGCCTCCCTGTTAACGAGCAGGAACAGAACATGTTACAACGGACATTACAATCCCAGCCTCCCTGTTAACGAGCAGGAACAGAACATGTTACAACGGACCTTGCACTCCCAGCCTCCCTGTTAACGAACAGAACGTTTAATATTGGTACTAACAGCCAAACATCTTTATTTAGTACCAATATTGAAACTTCGTGCTCTGTAAAAATATCAACCCCGAAACAGGTAATTGGCTAATAGTAATCACGCGGTATCACCGTATTTGAAAACAAAATACGCCGCTCAGTGCAGTATCTCTAAAGAGCGGATTTCGTACGAGTGGGACAAAAACACGGTATGTCTACAGCCTTACCGTAACCGTACTGTAACTCTGTAATTTGATTGGAACAGAAGGACAAAAACAATAGGAAACCATTTGAATGTCACGGCATACCGTAGCTGAGTAACCGTGCCATAAGTAATTGCCGTACCCACTTGTACGTAGGTAGGTAGGTACGTAGGTAGGTAGGTAATTAGGTACGTAGATAGGTAGGTAATTAGGTACGTAGGTAGGTACGTAGGTAGGTACGTAGGTAGGCACGTAGGCACATAAGCACGTAGGTAGGCACGTACGTAGGTAGGTACGTAGATAAGTACGTAGGTAGTTACGTAGATAGGTAGATAGGTACGTAGGTACGTAGGTAGGTAGGTACGTAGGTACGTAGATAGGTAGGTAGGTACGTACGTATGTAGTTAGGTACGTAGATAGGTACGTAGGTAAGTACGTAGTACGTAGTTAGGTACGTCGTTAGGTAGGTAGGTACGTAGTAGGTACGTAGGTAGGTCGGTATGTAGGTAGGTACGTAGGTAGGTCGGTATGTAGGTAGGTCGGTACGTACGTATGTAGGTAGGTAGGTAGGTAGGTACGTAGGTAGGTAGGTACGTAAGTACGTAGTTAGGTAGGTAGGTAGGTAGGTAGGAGGTACGTAAGTAGGTAATTTTATTTATACTCCTCGGGTGAGGCTGGTTAGGCCTCTAGCAAGTACATATACTAATTAGCCGAGTAAAACTAACAAGTAACAGTGACTACAATATCAGTGAAGTTTTTTTTTTAAGAAAACTTGGCACATTTGCGTTAAGGCAACTATAAAGATACTATACTATTTGAAATTCACTCTGCCAAACGATTTTGATTCAATATAGAAAGCACTTTAACTAGAGGGCTAGCTGACATTTGCTGATCGCACGGGTACAATTCACGCGTGGGTTTTCTAGTGAAATGTTACTTTATCACGCATGAGCTATATATATAACCAAATAAACGCCACCCTACCCTCATCAAGGCCTGACTGAATTTTCTCATGACGTTTAGATACATGTTAGCTACTCTCTTGTCCTTGTCTTCGCTGCACTCGACAAAAAGATACCTGAAAATAACAATACCGATACGCGACCATTCAACGATATTATGTCAGCAATCACTGTGTGCTACAAGCTAGATGTTTTGTTAGTCTTCCTTTGAGTTTTACCATGTATGATAGAATGCATTTTAGTAGTGTTAGATTATGCTAGATTAGTTTAAAACACACAAGTCGTCCAGGGAGAGCATTTCGTAACTAGTGAACTAACGTGGATAAGTAAAGACTATCTGTCTAGATCATGCTAAAACGGTTTTTTTTGGTGTTGGGGGGGGGGGGGGGGGATTTTAAGATATCATTTTAGTATTGATAGGCATGCAGTTTCTTACCAGTAGAAGTAGTTTGCTAGCGTATCACTTTTACACGCTCTTGTAGTGAGGAATGACGCCAAATCGAGACCCTGTTAGAAGTACGAAAGGCAACGTACGTTTTAGAGCGAATTTCGTACGAGTGGGACAAAAATACGGCATGTCCGTTGCCTTACCGTAACCGTACTGTAACTTACTGTTCCGTAACTCTAATTTGATTGGATCAGAAAGACACTGAAAAACAATGGGAACCCATTTCAACGTCACGGCATGTCGAACAGTAACCGTGCTGTAAGTCATTGCTGTAACTTGCCCACTCATATGAAATCTGCTCTAACATCTTTTAATATCAATATTTTTTAAGCAAAGAGAACAGGAAATGGAATGAAGGTAAAGTCAGATCATGGCATACCTCGTTCAGTCCGGGCACGATGAGGGAATCAGGTGGTAGAGTGTCAGGGTCGCTCGCTTGCTGGTCTGTCAGAAAAAGAACAGGAAAACATTGGTAATGCATTCTGTGATAACTGGGCAAGTTCTGCTCAGAACACCTCTTTAAAGCAGAGTTTGAAATTAGAGAAAAATACGACTGTTGCTAGTTGTCACTAATGTTTTGCTAGCAATAAGGTATTGATCCACTAACAACAGCCATAAAACAACAAACAGTTCTTTTACTCGCATTTCGCGCGAGCCTCATCGGCTTTTTCGTTCATTTGCTTTCGGATTGGGCTACCTGTGGTGCGTGGTCAGAACGGCCCAATCCGAAAACAAATGAGCGAAAGAAGAAGAGTCGCTAGCAAGCTAAGGTTTAATGAGCAATGTTTTTACCAGTTATGAGTGGATCCTGGCTGTCGGCAGAATCGTCTGACACAGGCTCATCTGTCTCGTCTGCCAGTTTGCCTTCCTCGTCGAACGATTCGTACCTGAGAGCCTGGACGAGTTGAAGCAAGTATAGCAACAGATCCTGGGGAACGAAACAAGTGTAACAATACAGGCCTTGAAATTAAAGAAAAAAACACTAGCAACGTTAACTGTTGCTAGCTATCACTATTTTTGTACGAGCAACATCGCCTGATCCACTAGCAACAGCTATAAAATGACACATAGTTCAGCAAGTTCTACCAGCAACAGTGTCACGAGTTATAACTCGAATTTCGACCTGCTTCGTGTGGGGCGCAAGGAAGCACCCTTCCCTTGGTCCTTTGCACTCCTTCATCCTTCCCGTGGTATCTTGCGCCCCACCTTTCTCCTTCCCACCAAAAGCGCTCGGGCATGCAAGAAGCTCGATCGCTGACCGCAGTGAACTCAAATAATCCAGAAATTGGGGCAAACACAACCCGGGAAGGCCTGCCCAAGGACGCGGCCGGGGTTTAGCTATGCGACCGAGCGCTCACCTCATTGTTGGCCTCCTTTAGTCTGGATACAGCGTACTGCCTAACAGATCTGTTGGTGAACTGGGACGAGAGCAACTCAAGAGCATCCTCCACGTCCATTGGATTCCATTTAGCGAGCAACTCAACTGCCTGTGTATCGCATAAGGAAAGATAACACGATGAGACTTCAATCCACCGGACCGAAAAAGATAGCAGCTATGCATTTGACCACAATCCCTTGCGAACAGTGTATTGGCAACAGCACTTGTACTGGCTTGTTTTTAAGATATAAAACCGCTCTACAGCGATTTTATAACGGATTTAAAGATTTTCGTGCGCAAACGATTGTGGGTAAAAGTATTTCGGTACGGTGGTTCACTCTTTTCACCCGGTGGCCATCTTGGATTCAAAGCGAGGCAATCCTTCGATTTTGCTCTAGGCTAAACTCGTTCTGATATCCCTCAGTGCGAGGCTAACCTAGCAAAAACAAAGGATTGTCTCGCTTTGAATCCACCGTCTAAAATAACCGACTTTCAGGAAACGTGCTCACGCTTTATTTTGGTCTGTTTCTCCCCGAGTGGAAAAAGAGGAACAAACATATAAAGAGATTTTAATAGTTTTTATACCTGCTTGGCTTCTTGGGGTTGGTTCCAGTCGACACACTTGAGGAACTTAGTCAAAGCCTAAAACGAGATGACGAGCGTAAAGAACGGTGCTATGCACATTCAGTGCTGATCTTAGCTTACTCGTGACAGTCCTACCCTAGCGGCAGAAGAGTCACCGCGATTTCAACACGCCAAGCTCGCGCAGGTGGAACTGAGGTATCGTAAGCTTCGTCACAACGTAGATACTCCTGCTGCGGATCTTACGTCGCCAGTGTTAACCGGGGCTTAAGCTACTTATGTCAAACTGTTGGTTACCTACCTTTTTCTGATTGGTTAAATAGAATCTGAATTGCCAGACTAAATCTTTTTCCTCCGAGGTAAGCACTTTTGTTGGTGGATAACCGATGATTTGCTGAAGAGTAAAGAGTCGTTTCGATGTATGAATATTTAATAACACCTATAGCTGAAAATATTGTATTAACAATTGACACTTTCCTAAACACACCTTTCACGGCATTTAACAGAACGTTAGCTACTTTTGATTTTAAAACCAAGTGCACTACTATATCAGGGCTTCGACTTTACTTCTAAATCCACTAGCAAATGTCTGCTAGTAGGATCTTTTTCCACTAGCAAATGTCTGCTAGTAGGATCTTTTTCCACTAGCAAATGTCTGCTAGTAGGATCTTTTTCCACTAGCAAATGTCTGCTAGTAGGATCTTTTTCCACTAGCAAATGTCTGCTAGTAGGATCTTTTTCCACTTTCCACTAGCAAAATTCCGGATGGTACTTGGCAAAATGCACATGCTCATATTCTATGCGTTCACTAGTCTGCTTCGTAGCCATTCTTAAGGTTGTCACGCAAACGCTAGCCCCACTAACGGCTGCTTACCCCAGCCAGACATTCCATTCCCGATTGTTTGTGTAAGTCAATCAAGATCGTTATAACGTAACAGGATATGAGTTAATTAGCAACGGTTCGCTTATGTCGGCACTTTCAAGCTCATCAGTACAGCGTCAAAACAAACGATTTCTTCTAAACTCTATCCGCTTTCTTGACAAAAACTAAGAACAGAATATATGCGAAGCTATTTGAACCGATTTCATATAAAAAAAAATCAAATTTAGCCTCTATATTTGATTTCCTAGATTTCCCGCGAGTGGTTTTTGGATTCTGAGAACTGAATTCTGATTGGTCATGCGGTTGGAATGGAATGTCTGGCTGGTTTAAGCAGCCGTTATTGGGGCTAGCGTTTGCGTGACGACCCTATGAACGGCTCCGAAGGAGACTATGCGTTCACCGTATCACTGTAGATAATTTACTTTTAATCGGGTAAGAATAGCTGATATTACAGTGGCGTCTACTAATAGCAGTTTCAGCGGTATTGACCCGAACACCTCACTTCGATGTAATGAAGCGCCATTGAAACCATCATTCTCTTACACAAGCACGACTAATTCAGGCGTTCGGGTCAATACCGCTGACACTCCTGTAAATATGCCACATTTGTTTGATGTTTTCTGACTCCAAGTTGTTGGAGAAGATTATGTTCTCTCGCTAGTTTAAAAATCTGTTTGCAGTTTGCGAGTTTACGAGTGTTAACCTCGAGCCCTGTATATCTGAGGCTGGTAGACTTGTCCAACTATTTTATCATAATAAAAACAGAGGTATACTAACACTGTGCTGTGCCTTCGAACCCGGAACATCCAACAAAATGGACGATAAAGGCCGTAGAAAGCAGTAAGGCCAATCAGGCTTGGGCTTGACCAATATTTGGCTAACCCACAAGGCAAGGGGTAGATCTCAGTCAGTGATCCAGCCCTATCACACGAGCAACCTCTGCCCCCTGATGCCTTACCAATACATGTTTTACTTCCGATGGACCAACGCTACATTACATGTTTTAGTGTGCTACTCACGCTAAAGGCTAAAGGCCCCCTGATGCCTTATCAGTACCTTACCAATACATGTTTACTTCCGATGGACCCAACGCTGCTTTACATGTTTTAGTGTGCTACTCACGCTAAAGGTCCCCTGATGCCTTATCAGTACCTTACCAATACATGTTTACTTCCGATGGACCCAACGCTACTTTACATGTTTTAGTGTGCTACTCACGCTAAAGGTCCCCTGATGCCTTATCAGTACCTTACCAATACATGTTTACTTCCGATGGACCCAACGCTACTTTACATGTTTTAGTGTGCTACTCACGCTAAAGGTCCCCTGATGCCTTATCAGTACCTAACCAATACATGTTTACTTCCGATGGACCCAACGCTACTTTACATGTTTTAGTGTGCTACTCACGTTTAATTGGTCTCTTGTCTTGGCGTTGGGTTTTAAGTCTCGAGAAACGGTTCCACTTCGTATACTTCTCACTAGTTTATGGTGTTTTATTTCAACTAAATTTTCCTATACGAGAAACAAAAAGGGTTATAATAAATAACAATAACAACAACGATAAGAATAACAATAACGATAACAATAATAACAACAACAATAACAATACCGTCTGTGATAAAATAGGTGAAAATGGGACAAAAAAAGGTAAAGTATTCATTTATACAGCGCAAATTCTATATGAATATATTCGAATGCGCTTCACAAGGGTTTTTTGTGATACAGACTGCTATTGTGGCGCAATGTGCTGCCGTGCAGTTTACAATCATGAGTGATTGTTATTACCTCAGAATACCTGGCTGTTGTGTCGGGAGACAATCCTCTATTCTTTCTCGAAATAACACAACAGGTTCTTTCACGTTCCCCTCGTACAGATTAGAAGAGGAAGGAGACAAGGCCAACGACTTATACGCGGCTGGGTCCGAACCCCCGACCTCCAACACTCTAGACCGTGCTCTACCAACTGAGCTAACCAGTGTAATTCAAGTGAACCGAGCGCTCACATTTCTTTAGTATTACATTTATTGGTTGAAGAGGTTTTAATATGGGCCTACAGGCCTCTTACATCTAATTGCATAAACGCTGTCAAATAAAAACACAAAACACAAGGGATCAGCGGAGCACATCGCTATCGTTTCTATTGTGTTTTTATATTATATTTTATATTTTTATTTGTCATTTTCTCAAAATTAGGTGTACATGTATGATTGTATATAATAATATTCATAGTTTCCTACCAGTAGTATTTCTGGATCGGGCAGTCTAACGACTTCTGGATGGGTACACACGTAATCTACGTCATCAGCGTCCTAAACGAGGAAAACATCAATTAATTATCAGTAATAAACAGAAAGGCAAGAAGAAACGTTTTGACAATAGACCTTATGCGCGATGACGTCATGCTTTTGTCATCGCCACCAAGCCTCGATTTGGTGTTGAGAGGAAATGTTGTTCCAAAGTGAGGCTTGGTGGTGATCACGTGACATCATCTAAAGACTAGATTATGTGATATCAGTAGCTTTTGAACTTTGATTTTTCGTCCACCATGTATTTCGAATCTGCTTTATACAGCTATTTCCATAAAGGTTGTCTTGTGCATTCGAGGCGAAGCGGGTCCGCAAAATGCCAAAAAACTATTGAGAACAAGTGAATCCGGCCTCATATTGTTATCCAACTGAATATTTATAACACACTCGGCACTTGACTAAGCAGATCATAAAATTAGTACTGAAATTAATACATTTCAGACAACGCAACACGCACAATACAACCTTTTATTTCGATCGCTGTACAATTTATTGTGTTAATATATATTTCAGTTTGCACTGATGGCACGGTTAGGAGGATAACAACCTTTGTTTTTGTTAGTCTGAACTCGTTCTGAAACTGCTCAATTCGAGGCTAACCTTGCAAAACCTATTGTTTCTAGCCAACATGACCACCATGTCTAGTCCCAGGAGGATAACAACCTTTGTTTTTGTTAGTCTAAACTCCTTCTGAAACTGCTCAGTTCGTGGCTGACCTTGCAAAACCTATTGTTACTAGCCAACGTCATGGCGGCCATGCGAGAAGGATTAATTCTAAAGGCCAAAGCTAGAGGGAATCTTCCAAATAACGCCCCCGAGAGCCTGAGGCGAGTTCAAATACGATATATTTATGCACTTATCAATAGAAACCCCGCCCCCTTCACCCAGGGATAGGTGGGGATTTGGCTTGAAAAAGTCCCCAATGTAAGAAAACCCCCACCCCCCCTGGGCCACTTTATGCAGTCAAATCCCCACCTCTAGAACACTTTTCTTTCTTGTCTTATGCGGTATTTTTATAGCATAAATCTAACGTGAATATGCTATCTGCATGGGGCTTGATTGTTGAAAATTCTCGTGTTTAATAAAACATAACACAAAATACTGGTCTGTTCACATGCTAGCGTGGATCATGGACATTTGAAAGACTGTTCAACTAGTTTGCTTGCAGGGGGCAGAACCACTTTCCCTGAAGCTGCTCTCCCTCCTGTAAGTCCAACACACTGCAAGTGGCCGGAACCACTTCGCTATTTTGCATGCTAGATTGTCACCTGCAATCATTGCACTTACTTCATCTGGTGTCCGGCACAAACAATGCAATTGGACTTTTTTGAGCGAGCCACGCTGGAACTTTGATGGCCCAGTTGCTGAAAATAACTGTATTTCCCCATGGTATATTGCATTTTTGTATAGAATCGAAAAGAAAACGGCTAAAATCTTACCTAAAATCCCCACCCCTCCCACGAACTCTGAAAGTACATATACTTGAACTCGCAAATCAAGTAAAATCCCCGAACATCTGAGGCCACAAAAACTGCTGGTCAATCGCCACATATCCCACCTACCCGGGGGTCGGGTATCTAATCGACCTACCTTACCCAACATAAAAACCTAAAATGAGAACTATGAACAACATGCAGTGGAATTTGTTTCCTTTTCTTTTCTATCAGCTCTCTATTTTATTAACTGTGTCGTAACACACAACGCGCGTATACTTGGTTGACTTCACCATTGACTTCAGACTACGCCGAGGTATGCGGGTACGATTTTACTACACATGCTTTCGCTTGTAAAATAAAAATGCAAATGTTCCATTGAAGAAAACCAGGTGCGAGCTTTGTTTCCTCGGTGCTGGCTCTCTTAGCACAGAATACACCTTTCATAACTGATTATGTGGCATAAAAATACCATAAATCTTTGAGAAACTTGGTAGCAGCATAAGATTTAAATATTTAGAAAAATTGATTTCAACAGGCTATCTGTATATAGGTCTTTCCCGTGTTTTAGTAATTAAGCAGTGGAATACGCGGCCCATGAGAACTTAAAGCTGGCCAATATCTGCTGTCAGTCTTGCTATAAGTACAGCACTAAATGCAGTCCACTCAGAATCGATAACGAACTCCCTCATGCGACGAGAATTACTACACATCATTTCAAATTATAAGAAAAATAAAACGTTAACCAACTTGATGAAATTTGCGTGTAATGGTTTGGTTATTTCTCCAAAAGACCGTCACGGCGAATGAAATTCGAACAAACTCGGCAATTTGAAAACACTACAGAAAACTATTTATAAACGTAATATGTCACAAAACACAATCTTCCATTATTTCTAAATTCACCTGTAGCAGCATCTCACTTTCATCCGTGCTTTTAGAATGAATAATACAACTCAGACCCATTTTGTCGTCAGGCAGCGAAAGTAACTCAGAAGTTACCGGTAACTATCGGTGAACGACGAATCACTTGCTTCTGATCCTTGAGTAAATGGCGTTGAATGTTTCTTAGATTTCTTAAGCGTCGAATGGTGCTCATTTGAGAGTCATTTTTCCAAAACCCTTTAAAACTATATTGGATATGACTTAAAAACTTATGTTTTAAAAATGTTACTCACTACTGGCCCAGTAGGAAACAAAATATTATTGCTGGGTATCAAAAATACGAAGGTATAAACTTCTGATAGAACAATGCTTCAAGGACTTCCTTCATTACTAATTTACGAATTGGACAAAAAATACGGCTAATAGATTCAAAAAAGCCAGCTTGCCAGGATGAAATATGTCAGTTGTGGTCGCAAAATATTGGCTAAAACGTAATTACTAGAGCAAAAATGTGTCTCATTAAAATAAGCTTTTGCAAAAGAGCTTTACCTTTTTATCACGATTCCCGAGTTAATTACGGTTTGTTTAAATGGAATAGAAAGAGACAATCACAATTCCAAATTATTCAGTTAGAGAGAGATTATAGGACTGAACTTAGGAAAACTGGTGAAGAGAATGACAAAATCGAAAGTGGTATTCAATTACAACGACACTATATTTGTACCAAATACACCAAACTAGTCTTAACGAGGGAAAATACGATGACAACTACCAAGAGGTTTCTCGTTTGGAAGATTCTGTTAGAATATGCTGTTTGTACAATAATCTACATACCCACAATGCCTTAAAAAAGTACTTCTTTGCTCTGAAATACAGCCGGCTATTTACACGGGCCAGCGGTTTACCGCTTAAACCGAGTCAGCGGATTATCGGGCCAGCGGTTTACCGCACGAGTCATAAAATGCGCTCGGCTTTTTCTCCAGTCAGCGGTATCTGAACAATCCTCTAATGAGCGACCGAATTGGCGATTTTTTGACAAGGTTAATCATCAACAATTTACAGAGAATGCGCGCTGCGATATTTGCAGCAATGCAATCACGTGGTTTGCTGGACGGCAAAAAACTGACTTCATTTATTTAGATACTTCTACGAGATCGGTAGTGTTGTAAGCAAAACCTGTTTGTAAATTCAATTGTCCACCTTCAGTCGATTGTCGATCTTTCTAAAACAGCGTTTGGAACGGTTTGTTTGCTGTCAGTAAAGCATTTCCCATGGGAACACGAGCGCAATTCATTGGTTATTGAAGTGGTATATCAGCACGTTCATGCAACATACCTATTGGCTTGAAACCCGTAGAGCATCTACGGATGAATGTTACATAATTAAGTACTAATTTCAGTAGCAGTTCCTACAGAATGTATGTGGTTCGAGGTTCAGGGACAGCGTGAGGCCGGAGCGTCTTCAAGCTACAAGACCAACAAAATTCTCCTTAAATTAACTACTTGATTTAGGACTTGTCCTTCAGATCCAGAAAGCACTTATATTATTCAAATTCACGTAGAAATCGAATACCGGAAGCGACACGAACCCACTCACCACCGAAAGTTACGATCAGCGCTAAACTTAGAAAATCTTAGCCTCCCGGTTAGCTCAGTGGTTAAGCTCCGTTCTGTCGAGCGGGAGTTCGCGGGTGAAACCCCGGCCGGACCAACACCCAGGGTCTTAAAATAACCGAGTAGAAGGTGCTGCCTTTACATAATACAGTAAACGGTAAGACCTTCACGTCTTCTCGGATAAGGACGATAAATCGTAGGCCATCGGAGACCTCCATAGAGGGTTTTAAGCCTGTTGAGGTTCTCCGTCCACCATGATCTTGTAGCCGTGAAGACGCTCCGGCCATTTGTGGCATAAAACACGATACGCTGCTCTGCACCTCAAACCACATATATATATACGTTCAGTGAACTCCTGCTGAAATTAGCACTCGCGTAACATTCATTAGCAGCTAACTCTACGACTTTCAAGCCAATGGAAGCGCGCATTTCCTCTGTGGACCGTTTATGATTAACCTTGTCGACAAGGAATCGCCAATTCAGCCATTCATCACGATGTTTCGCATACCAGCACTGAATGGGAAAAACCGTTGCATTTTATGACTCGGTCGGCCACTGGCCCTTTCTGTATTGACCCTTTGTTGAATTCATAATGAGCAATTCAATTCTATTTATCAACCCAACTTTTCCCTACTGAATATCACATTCCTCCCCGGGATTTGAATTCCTCTATTGTTCAACCGGTCTATATCGGAGGTATATGAAACCTATGAATAGCAAAGAAAACCGTGGCAAATATGAACTAAGCTAAGCTATATAAAGATCTTTGTTTGGCCAACTTTTCTTTATAAGATCGTGGACACGAAAACGTACATGTCAGATATTGACATGTCAAATAAAGGTTTCGTCTCGATGGCGGTGTAAGCACAACAGACATGTATATGGTAGACAACTAATTCAAATCATATTTTTTAACCAGTGAACGTGTTCTAACTCGATGTATCTACTGCGGTATGCACCTGTGTACTAATTCAACGTGTAAAAAGTTGAGTTCTTAGTAGTACACATACAAACACACAGTCACATGAATACAAACACAAATATAACACAACACTTAAACATCATACATTACCAGCTCATATGGATATGAAAACGTCGGGAAAAACATTGCCTTGACAATCAGAATTTTAGTCATGGCAAAAGACTAATAACGGCTCTCTGTTGTTTCCTTTCTAGTAAAGTTGTTCCCAACATCAGACTAAAGCCGTCTAGCTGCAACACTTGATGAGTGACAGCAAGACAAATCACACATCCATTAAGATGCTTTCGTCATAATTTTCACAATTGACATTTACAAGTGTTTACAGTACTAGCAATCACCAACCTTAGCCTTCGGGCTTTGGATTTCATGCACTAGTGCCTCATTCAAAAACTACATGTATTCCCCTTGAGCAACACACAGAAAGGTACGAAACTGTATGAATCTCCTATTTTTTATATTCATATACAACTGAGAAAACTTTAACTCTCAAAGTAACAGGGTTTTCCTTGAATTCCAATTGCATTCCAATTAAAAGAAGATAAATGACATGACAACACTTGTATAAGGGAAGGGTTAGTTTCAATTCAGAAATATGCCAATATTCTAAATCACCTTGTTTCATTGTTACGTCATGGTTGATGTTGTTGTTCTCTCAGCATTTTATCTTCGCTAAACCACAATCGGGGTGCCGAGACTTGCCTTTTAAAATACGAGCCCCAGACTTTAGGCTCTCTTTACAATTTCGAGACTCCGAGACCCAAGTAAAAGGTATTGCACTAGAAAACGAGTCAGAATCATTTATAGAATCCGAGATATCGAGATTCCAAGATCCAAACATTTAGTGAGATTCTGAAATTTCGAGACTATATATTGTTCAAGTACCACCCCTCACAATAATATTAAAGACAAAATTAAAGGTTGATTGTACAGATAGGGAAAATATATAACTATTGAAAGGTAAAGGTATTCATTATATAGTGCAAATTCTATATGAATATATCCAAATGCGCTTCACAAGGTTATTTTTGTGATACGGACTGCTATTGTGGCGCAATGTGCTGCCGTGCAGTTTACAATCATGAGTGATTGTTATTACCTCAGAATACCAGGCTGTTGTGTCAGGAGACAATCCCATACCCTTTCTCGAAATAACACAACAGGTTCTTTCACGTCCCCCTCGTATAGATTAGAAGGAGACAAGGCCAACGGCTTAATATGTTCCTGGGGGGGGGGGGGGGGGGGGAGGTACTCCTGTTTGTGACGTATTATGTATGTGCCGCGGGGGTTGGTCAGGGTTTTGAGCTTAGTTTGGGCAGGTAGGGTCAGGGTTTTGACCTGATTTGGGCAGATGAGGGTCAGGATTTGAGTATAATTTGGGTGCAGTCAGGGTCGGGGTTCAGAATTTTTTAGGCAGTTAGGGTTCATTTTTTTTTAGCTACTATGTCAAAAAAAGACATTCTGTTGCCGCATTTTGATCGCCTGCCCACATGCAAGCACTGAGGTTCCCATACATCATGACGCCGCTAATTCGTACTTCAGTACTTATCTATGTGCTTCATGTGCTGATTTGTTTTCCCAATGACACGTCCCGACTTGAAATGTTCCGTATTTTGCATGCAATCCGGGTACGCGGTATACCGGCCGGGGGTATATCCGACCGTGTTTTGAAAACAATTTAAAGAAGG
>JAOWCC010000180.1:0-35165 GCA_030867875.1 Actinernus sp. WN-2022
AAGTGTTTATGAAACCAAATTTTGCATCTTTATTTTATTGCAGAATAATAAAGTTCATTCTTTTCTGATTATCAAGAGTATATTTATTTTTCAGTTCCGGCTTCGGAAAGGTCTCTTTTTCGCCATTCAAATGGACTACTTTATGCTTAAAACTGTCCGGGGCCTGGAACCGAATCTGCCATCACAGTGACGTCACTGTGATGACTCGCAAGTGACAATCCCTTCAAATGATCATGTAGGAAGATGCGCATTTCTACAAAAAAATATAATATAATAAAGGACAATACAATTCAATACAAAAAATGAAATACAGTACAACGCAACACAATCCTTAACAAATAAAAGATGGTTCTCCTTGTTCTATAAAAAAAATATTACACGCTTGAGGTCCGTGAAAAACTGCGGATGCACGCGCAGAATACGAGTGCATTTAGCACCATTTCAAGACCTCGAAAGTACATGATTTTGTTATAGAACAAGGAGAACCATCTCTTATTTGTTTTATAATACAAGCTCCAATCTAGACGAAGGAAAGTAAGCTATATAATTTTAAGAACCGGCACATAAAAACGTAACTAAGCGAACTGACTACAGCGAAAACTCCATTTTACTGTACTTCGACTTGTTTACAACATTTCTCGTCGCTGATTGGTTCAATTCTGACAGCTTGACATTGACGACCTGAAAGCTCGTTTCTTATTGGATAAAATAAGCTGCTATAAAAAGAACATGTCGATTGATAAAAGTGAAAGACAGAAATTGCAAGACTGCCGGCCGCAAATGGGCTGTAAAATTGTCAACTGATCAAAACTGTTGCAGGAAACACAAAGTGCGTTCTTTTTACAATGTATAACAGCACAGGAGAAATTAATCTGCACATTGTGATAGTGTTGAAAATGCCTGATGGAAAAACATTCATGGAGATCAGAAAGCGTTTGTAGCGAAATTTTAATAGCGGCATCTTGAGACTGAGTTTATACGTGAGTTGGGGTTCCCGACTATTTTCTACAACAACTGCATCGTTGACACTGGCTATTTATTCTCTGGTCTGAAGAAGGATATTTTCATTATCCCAAGGAACAGCCGTTTAACTGCTGCTCTGATGGCAGTGAGTTGCGTAGCTTTTGAGGCTCTGTTCGACTTTACGTTCGAAATTCTCTCTGTGTTTCTAACGAGACCTGAAACCATGGGGGCTGAACAAAGCCAAGTCCTGGCTAATTAATCCACAGATCAAATTGGAATTTAGCGTGTTGGTTTTTGCGGAGGGTCAGGCTAGGAAAACCGGTGAACCCGGAGAAAAACCCTCGGAGCAAGGACGAGAGAGAGAGACCAACAAACTCAACTCGCATATGGCGCCGCGTCTGGGTTCTTTGCAAGTTTGCAAGTATCGTCCGTTTTTCATTCACGAACATTCAGGATCCTCTTAAACGAATTACTACAGGAAACCAGAGAAACCCTATATCGTATTCTTTGCCATTCACTGTTCTGGCTTCAGCATAAAAGTCAGGAGTATTAAAGTTATCGTCGAGTTCTTGGTGAGTCATTTATTGTACTTCTTCAGTTTTTGTCGGTTGTGTTGTACTTGTACTAACTGTGAATGAGTATAGAATGTGGACATTGACTATTGCTTTTCTCATCTTCAATGTCCATTGTATTTTGGCGTAGGATAAAGTTAAATACGGGAAGAAAACCAAGGCCACCAGTCACACAATATATTCCACTTCCTCGCTTATTTTTAGCTTTCTCTGAAACTTTCTCGCCGAGTCTGCCATGTTTGTAGTTTTTACTCAGCGAGTCCTCACAGTGACGTCACGCAGTTCATTTGGCCGCGCGGCAAACGGGACAGTTTTTAGCATAAAGTAGTCAATTTGAATGGCGAAAAAGAGACCTTTCCGAAGGCGGAACTGAAAAATAAATATACTCTTGATAATCAGAAAAGATTGAACTTTATTATTCTGCAATAAAATAAAGATGCAAAATTTGGTTTCATAAACACTTTAAGTCTTTTAGCCAATGACATTGCGCGTTCTAAGGATGCTGAAGTCTTTTAGCCAATGAAATTACGCGTTCTAAGGATGACCAAGTCTTTTAGCCAATGAAATTGCGCGTTCTAAGGATGATCAAGTCTTTTAGCCAATGAAATCGCGCGTTCTAAGGATAATCAAGTCTTTTAGCCAATGAAATTACGCGTTCTAAGGATGCTCCCATAATTTATAATTGTAAATACAAATAATATATTGTGTAGCTTGCAAAATACACACCGTGAAAGAAATGTGAGTCACCTTTAAGAAAATAGATCACGCTAGTCAAAAGGAGTCACGCAAGTAATACTAGACGAAGAGTCCGCAAGCTATTTGCACCTGTACAATACCCCGCCAAAATATTAAGGCATACGTAGAAGTGGCTACGCGTGCTACGCGTCGGAGTGAAGTCTTATCCGGGCAGAGATCATGTGTTACATTAATCTTTGTAGGGCGATGCATGCCTGCTACGCGTTGCGAAGTGGTGACCGTTTCTATATTCTATATTAGGGAGCCTACGTGTTTCCACTAGCTACACGCAAAGGAGATATAGAGTAGCGGGGTATTCTGCAGTTTAGACGAATGTTTACGATGTTTCTTTCTTCATGTCGAGGCTTAGGGGGAATAAGATATAAGAACTGCTAACAATCTATCCACTGGGCCTTGTTACAGAACATTTGTGTTCTAAAGCTGTATATTGTAATTTAATCTGAACATTTATGTAATGACTGGTCCCGAGGGCAACAGTGAGTTCTGTTTGTATTGGTAATCATTAGTGTACAAGTTCAATTAACGGTTAATAGTGTGAGTGATGTTTGAAAATTCTAACAAAATAACGCGAGAGTGTTATTTGTGGAATTTGCAAACATCACGAGCACTATTAATCGTTAATTGAACTTGCACACTAATGATTACCGGTTCATAATATAGATGCAAAAATGAAAAGGAGAACTAAATTAACTATTTTTTGCATCAAATTGACTAGTTTTTGCATCGAATTAACTGTGTTTGCACTGAATTAACTATAATTTTGCACCGAATTAACTAGTTTTTGCATCAAATTAACTGTGTTTGCACTGCTGCTAGTGATTAACATGTCTATGCTCAGCAAATCAGAATTGAGTATTTTTGTATCTATATTATTACCCGAGATTCTCGATGTAACATCGAGATTCGAAGAGGCGAAAACAAATATTACTAGTTTTCCGAGGGGACAGTCATGAACAGGAGCCCATTACCTGTTCCTCTGTTATGGGTTGGGCCCCCAGCACAGAGGTAGATGAGGCTATTTTTAGATTCGAAATTCCCGCGAAAAGAGGTCGCCGCCATGTTGGTGCCCTTAAACAATAGATCCCTCGTTAGCTTCTTTTGTTGGGGCACCAACATTTGAATCTCTGGGGATTGAGTGAAAACCAGCAATTCGAATTCCCGCGTTGAAAGTGAGAAGAATGATAATGAGAAGTAACGTTAGCTATCTGATTGGCTAAGAATAGCCTACCTTTGTTCTTTTTCGCGCGAAACGCAATGCTAAAAATAGCCTCATCTACCTCTGTGCTGGGGTACAGACACAGTGGGGAAGATGGACGCTCCTGGTAATGGGCTCCTGTCATGAAGTGATTTGTTATATAGACTAAGAATTATATTCCATATTGTCGGGGGAAAAAGGAGAACCAAAACGTTGCAAAAGACTGGCGTAACCAAAACGTACGACATCGCATGCGCTTTTGATGAGTCGGTCGCGCTCACGTCTCCCCAGTTTCCCGCCGAAATGTTTCGCGAAAAAAAAAAAGAACTACATAAAAGCTATTAACCCTAAGACTTTCACAGGTTGAAGGTTTCTTAATTTGTAATTCACAGTGAGTTTACTAATATAAGTTATAAATTATTTAATAAAAAGGTTGATGACCTCGGAAACTAGTACTTGTATTTGAAATCTAGAGCCTTCGCTTTTTTTGGCCAGCGGAGCACAACGTTTTGCCGCAGTGACTGGCAACACTTCGAACTGTTACCCTGTGACGTCATCGTTTTCAAGCATTGTTGTACGCTCAGGGTATATACTTCAAGGGGCTGTGTCACGGTACTAGTCTTTACATTCGTTTTTCCGGGCCGGAAAGAGCTATTTCCACCGATTTGGATATGAACTAACGAACCTCTCGGCCATGTGGGATGCTTAAAATCAAAGCAAATATGCAAAAATGTCTAACAAACAGTGTATATAAACAGTCTCCAGGGGAAATAGTGAAAATCCTTTCAATCAAGCATTGAGGGAGGGAAGTTTAACTGTTTGTATCCAATTAACAGCCACTAAACGAGCGATTACTCGATACATGCGCAGTACCATGACATAGCCCCTTTAATGGTAGTGTTTCGTTCCATATAGTCTCCCTGTATAATACTGTAAAACAGTAGAGAAAATGATTATGCAGGGAGATTATATGGAACGAAACACTACCATGAAGTATATACCCCGCTCAGCCACTTTAGAGAGTAACGGTTTGTTTGTCACCTGGCTGTCGCGTGATATTGAATAAGCCAATGAGAGCATGTGGTGTATCTGGAAAACGTATGGCAATGTAACTTATTGAACAGCAGCAATATTTCGTTTACGTTACTTTTATTCTCGTTGCAGCTTTCTCTCATGTTATGAAGGGTTTGCCTAATTATCAACACGAGGGAGACACGTTTCTTGTTCTTCTACATTGGACGTTTGGTGACTTTGACGTGAGTACATGATGTAACATACGAGTCACAGCATGCTATTGGGTTTTCAAAATCCGAGTAAAATTTGAGGATAATGCATTTACACAACAGGCTTGAACAGGCCTGTTGAGCGTTCCAAAAATGACTTGTAATGGTACTGTATTACTAACAAAAAACTCGAACAATACTTATGTAACTTTATATTAGATTGCGATGCAGGCCCTTGGATGGCCGACTTTGCCGGATACGTTTTGCTGGTGATTTCGGAGGACGACAGCCGGTAGCGCTGGAGAATGGGGTGATATCGTTACCAGACTGCATTGCGTGTGTTTCGCTGAGGGCATGAACATTAGAAATGTAAAAGTTTGGTTTGCGTTCTAAAATATCGCAAATGTGATAAACTATTCGAACTGAAAGGAGAGATTTTTCATGAAAAAATAGTGTTTGGTGTTGTCCATCCGCGTGCGAAGGTGTAAGCACCAAAACAAACCTTCGTTTGCATGTGACTTCATATTGATGGACGTTTACAAAATATGCCTCGTAATCTTCTCTTCTCACCATCACTTTGTCATTTAAATCTCTGGGGAATACGGAATGCTTGGTGCCAAATGGAGCTTAAATATCATACAATTTATGTTTAAAACAAATAAGAACTGACATTTTTCATCAGAAGACCATGTTTAGGCATTTTCTCCTGGTGATAAACTAATTTTTGACCTTGTTCTTCCAGTATTTCGAACTCGAACAGTCAAAGTACCCAACGATGGCCAAGTTTCTGTTCTTCTACTTCATGCTGTTTGTGACTGTGCTGTTGCTCAATATGTTGATCGCCATGATGACGAACACTTATCAAAATGTGAGCTCACTTTTGAAATCAATGCCCAGTGGTTTATTGTTGTTAATGGTTTCTGCACATGCGCTGTTCGAAGTCCTGACAGAGCTGAATAAATCGGGCGCATGCGCAAGCGAAGCGTAAATCGGCGGGAATTTTACCGTAAGCGCCATCTTGTGCCGTAAGCACCAACTTGTGCCGTAAGCACCACCTTGTGCCGTAAGCACCACCTTGTGCCGGTCAGTGTCTCGCGTTTGTAGTAAAATTTATCCAAGTATTCAAAACTTAAATTACACTGTTCAAAACATGTCCTTTCATAGCTTCTGAAGGAAATGGTCTGAGTATTTGAAGCTTATCCTTGCCATAAAACTTTTAAAGTTATTCTTCACAGAAAACATGAAGGTGCTCGCAAACTTTTAAAACTTCCTCCAATTTGTATAATTTGCTGTAATTTCCTTAATCCTTCATTTGGCCAGACGGACTCACGAGTCGACACAAGTCAACGCAAACTTACGCTCGGACTTCCGGACCGGTGGCCAAACCGGACCCGCCCGTTATGTCGCAAGTTTAGCGGTAAAAAGCCAGGTTCCATACTGTTTAGTTAAAATCCCCCATC
Source organism: Actinernus sp. WN-2022 (assembly GCA_030867875.1). NCBI lineage: Eukaryota > Metazoa > Cnidaria > Anthozoa > Actiniaria > Actinernidae > Actinernus > Actinernus sp. WN-2022. The sequence goes on from JAOWCC010000180.1 coordinate 6,170, forward strand.
AAGGCCGTACCTAACCTTTTTTGTTTCGGGGACAGACTAGAAAAATTCTTAAGAAATTTGATTTACATTTCTTAACTTTCAGTCAGAATCTGACATTCGGTGGGGGGGGGGGGGGCATATTTGCACACTTTTCAAAATGTCGGAATTTACCGCAAACTGGTCTATAGCCCCATGCATCGCGCTATTCAGCTCTATACCCAGTCCTCCTCAAATTGATCAGGATATCCCCAGTCCTCCTCACATTGATCAGGAGGTTCAAAGGATTCTGACCGCACGGGAAATGTAACGAAAGCTGCAAATGCAAAATATTTTGTGGTGCGAAAATTCTTGGATTTCAAAATTTATTCATTTCTGGTACACGAAACCAAACAACATCAAAGAATGTGTAAATGGTTCTTACTGAATATTCTGTAAGAAAATTCCATTTCCAAGAGCAAAATGCAAGCGTCTACTTTTTCCCCTCCTACTAAAGATAAATTATTAACCTTTCAATTATAGGTTTTTAGTAGAATTTCACCGCGCGGATTTTCATAATTTAAAAAAAAATAAGTGGGTCTAGTTTCCGAGGCCGATATATTGCCATGGAAACCCATGTCATCAATTCAATATTTAAAAAAATCATAACGCCTCCCGGTTAGCTCAGTGGTTAAGCTCCGGTCTGTCGTGCGGGAGGTCGCGGGTTCAAACCCCGGCCGGACCAACACTCAGGGTCTTAAAATAGATGAGTAGGTGCTGCGTTTGTGAGCGAACTGCATATGGTTAGGGAAGCGTCACATATCGATTTTTCCACCAGAAATGTCCAGCGAAGTTTGGGGGTGGGGGGGTTTGACGTTTCTCCGTGGAAAAATCGATAGTTTTCAGAAACATCACATATTTCTGCGATGGTATGTAAAACTCCTGAAGAGAAATGGCAGATTCGGTTGTCCAACAGCTATCGCATCTAATTTCCTAAGTTTTTGAGACCTCACCGACACATTTAGATAACAGTGAATTCAAAGGTTTCACGATGAATTCAACGTTCCATTCTCACCAATTGGGATCCAGAGGTCGTGTCAAGTTGTTTAAGTTGGAATAAAAGGCGGACATGAATGGAAAGAGGTAGTGTGTGACTTTTGAAAAAAACATCGATAAATCGCTCTGACGTTTCTTAGGGGGTGGGGGGTTGAAAAAGGAACTTCGCTGGGCGTTTCTCGTGGAAAAATCAATATGTGACGCCTCCCTTAGACCTTCATGTCTTCTCGGATAAGGACGTAAAATCGTAGGTCCCACGTCGGCCTCAAGTTTATCAGTCTCACCAGACTGTCACGAGTTACCGACGTTAAATAAAGTTACTTTACTTTATACCATTATTATAGTAGCTTTGATATGGTAAGATGCTTTAGTTGTGCCTACACTTGGACGCAAAAGCCACAAGTTAAAAGAGTACCTTTAAATCAACCCTAGCTAGGACAGACCTGCCAAATAATCCGAAACTCATCCGAGAACAACATGTAGCATAAAACCAGTGGTGGAGATTAAATCACAACTCCTGTATTCATCTAATTTCTGATTAATTTGAATAAATTTGTTTTGAACTAAGCAGGATCACTACTGTGTAAGCTTGCAGTTCATCTTGAGATCCTCGAAAACAAAATATCCTATGTAAACATGGTTAAAAATGGACGTATACCAGCGAACCTGTTACTCAGCTATGTTGTACAGTACAATAAGTAATGCTTTCGTTTTATTTCTTCTGATACTCTTTTAGATAGCGGATCGTTCTGAAAAGGAATGGAGACGACAGGTAAGCCCAGCTATGCTGTTTTATTACTCAGTGTAATATGTTCGGGGCATTACAAGAACAAAGCATTCACATGCAGTATTTGCGTTCCCTGAGCCAGCGTTCTCTTCGCTATGATCAGCGCCGACAGGTCCGAAAAACACTTGCGCATGCGTGAATTTGACCCAAGTAATCACACTCGCGCCGTTCTTTTTGGCTGAAACTTCACTCGAAATTTAAAATGCGATTCTTTTTTAAAAGTTTCGAATTTTGGTAGTGTGGTAGTGATTATAATCCAGTCCCAATCTCTTTAACTCTTGCGATGTTAACCTTTCGGCATTTTTATACGATGTGTCTTGCGACCAGAAACCATTTGGAGCTACCCCCGCTAATCTTACCGCTGACTGACATGCGCGAGTATTTGCAGACCTCTCATAAGCGCCAAGACTCCATAACAAAATAATCTTTTATTTTTTATAGCAGGATGAATATTATGGGAAGTACACACAGCACTCGACTCACATTAATATTATGGCAGCTTACAGCTGATGTGAGCCTGATTTTACTCCTCACTACATGAACTGTTTTGGACACGCAACACTCTACTCACATGTTGATTTTTACGGCGTAAAATTGAACAGAACAGAACAGAACAGAACAGAACAGAAGGGATAAGGTTTTTTTGTAAAACCCTCGAATGCAGATAAGGAATCAAGAACAAACCTAACTCACATACGGTGCCCGAGTCGGGAATCGAACCCGGGACCGCAGCGGTGAGAGGCGAGTGTTTTACCACTGTGCCAACTTCCATCCCCTGCATTCCCTACATCCCCTCTATCCCCTACATCCCCTCTATCCCCTGCATCTCCTGCATCCCCACATGGCTTGGTGAATAATAAATATTAATAATAAAGGTGTTATTTCCCCTCCAGTGGGCAGAGATTATCATGGTACTAGAGCGATCTGTCACTCCAACTGAGCTGATGCGTATTCAAGACGACTATTCAGTCAATATGGCAGCGGATGGGTCATGTAACCGCGCGCGGGGCATCATGGTAATTAAAAAGAGTGAGAAACTAAGCAAAGCGGACGTCAGGAAAGCTGCCGTCTTAAATTGGCAGGTAAGGCGATGATTATGTTGAGCTTGGGGAGCATTTGGTCACCTAATATGCCAGGCTGAAACGCCAGTTGAGAAATATCTAATCATCTCGTCAGAAAGCCGTAAATATGGAAAGCAAAACAAATATCGATCTTCCATCGTGCACGTACCATTTATTGATCGTCACAGCACTAACTGATATTTTAATATCTGGGTTTACGCAAAAACGGGTTCTCCCTTCACGAAGGCAGACATGAATTACTACCAAATTGTATTGTGTTCTATTGTATTGTGTATTTCGTTCTATTGTTTTGTATTGTGTTAATTCTATTGTATTTCGATAGCAATTCATGTGTTGCCTACATGAAGGGACCACCCTAAAACGATAATTCGAAGCCATCACTGGCCCAAACCGCGCCTAGGCACTTCATATATGATATATTTATATATTGTGTACCGAATATATTTCTAAATTCTACTGTGTTCTAGTTCCCCTGTGTTTTCACTGTTTCCCTGTATTCTACTGCGTTCTACTGTGTTCTCCTGTGTAGAATACAGGAGAACACAGTAGAACGCAGTAGAATAACAGTAGAATTTAGAAATATATTCGGTACACAATATATATCATATATGAATATATCATATATGAAGTACCTACCAAACCGCGGTTGTGCTCCGCTGGCCGAAGAACGAAGGCTCTGGTTTGAAATACAAGTTTCTGAGGGCTTATACGTTTTTTTGTAAATAATTTTATAACTTAGTCAGTCAGTAAACTTCATCCTGTTAAAATTTTAGGCTTAGCTTTCAAGTCGTTTTCTTGATTTTCGCGCAACATTTGACATACGTTCACATACGTGGCTAAAATTAGAAACAGGGGTGGTTGCCTTTGTTTTCTTTTAGTTTCGGCGGGAAACTGGGGAGACGCGAGCGCGATGGCTGACTATCAAAAGCGCATGCGCGTGACGTTTTTCCGCGCTGGCCTACAAATCTTTCCATCTTGACTCCCAGTAAGTAAATAATACTTTTTAAAATAAAATCAAACTTTCATATTCTAACTACGTTTTCCTCTTGGTCTAAATCACATTAATTTGCCAATGAAGAATTTGAATGATTCCATGTATGGTTCTAACTCAGAGTTTAGCCAAAAAGAACTCAGTATGATATTTAGAAAACTAGAAACAAAATGCTGGCACACAAGCTGATGAAATGAAATTAAAGGGTTATAAAATCAGTTATATTTAAACATTTGGTAAGTAAACGCATTTTTCTAAAAAAATTCCAAGAACTGGGGTATAAACTAAATATTTTTTAAATACAAATAATAACGTAAAAGAATATAAATGGATAAAAACTGATAAATATGTCTTAATAATTGAAATGCAGATAAGAAAATATTCTTCAAGTAATGTCAACCTATTAATGTCAAACTGGCAAACCCAGGGATTTGTTGTAGGTTTATCCGAAGTCAACTCTAGAATGCTCCGCAGTGGAGACTGTTACGGGTATGTAAACCTGGTCTTGGTAAATGAGATTCGATCCCAGTGAAATTAAAGCAAGGTTATTTTGGATTTTGAGATTTTTAGCTAAAGCCTATCCTAAACGAACTAGTTTCCAGACAGAATACTTTAAAGAAGGTTTGTCAAAACTGCATCATTGCAGCTGGACGCTGCTTGGGGTACATGCAATGCTACTGGATAGAGCACAACTGATCCTGGGTTTCCGAGAATATGACGTCATGTAACTTGATTAACGAGCTTAAAACTAAAATCTAACATCAGATTGCCAAACAAGCATCAGTGGTAATTAATACGGGAGGAGTCGAGCGGTACCAAGGTAACAGTGTGTTCACAGCATGCCGTTCTCGGTTACTATGTATACTGCACGATGCACAGCATGCAAACATTGATAATTGTACCTGTTTCTTTGGATAACTTCTATACAGTATCGCCACACGATCTCAAGCACTGGTTAATATTTATCGACTGCATATTGCACAACTGGTCCTAAATGTTTTATTAAAGCAAGAGTAATTATGGGTTATATGTGGTGGGCGATCAAGGCCCAAAAACAAACTTGCCCAAATATATCACGCAGAACAGCCGCTACAGGCTATAGACCCTATGCATAAGTCCTGGTAACTAGCATGTCAACGAGGCCGGTAGGTCCTCTGAAATGTTGAAATTGTAGCGCCCGGGGAGAATGTGAAATGCACTGAACGAATGTTCAGTGAAACAATGTCGTTAATTTGCTATGCGCCTGGCTGGTTGTACTATAAAGAAAAATAAAGGATAAATGAGGACAGATTAGCAACATTTTTCAACTAAACAATCATGTTCAACACGCTTCACACCTCCTGCTAGTATTTCAACTTCAACATTCCAGAGGACCTACCGGCCTCTTTCTCGTGTTGTGACCGCGCGAGTTATGCATAGTTTGTATAGTAGGTTGAGAAACTGTTGTAAAACTGTTTTTTATCATTCGACTCTCTCCCATCCCGAATTCTGATTGGTTGATTAGCCTGCAAATAACTGACAGCAAATAACGATCTGAACATGCGCAGTCGTGATAATTCAACATTTGCTGCAAATAACGATCTGAGCATGCGAACTATTGACCACTCTGTTTGGTGAACAAGGCAGATCGATTTACAGAGTTGTTGTGACTCAAACTTCCAGTTTCAAAGTTCGTGTCTCGCTGTCAGATATTTTGCCTATCTTCGGTATCGGCAAGTAACTGACACGAACAAATCATGATATTTTTCTCAGCCTCGTCCAATAATTGCTTATTGCACCAAGTTGCAGTGATGTGAAAACCAAGCTTAATGATTACCAGTGAAATAAGTTAGTTGCTAATGATCAATTCCTAATGATTTCTGATCTTAATTTATTCATAATTAATTACTAATGATAATTAATAACATCAGTTACGTGTTAATTAAAGACTAACATCAAGTGATATAACGATCAGGGAGAAACATATCAGTTTTTCCTTCGGCAGCCATAAAATCTAATCTTAAAACGACTAAATATTTTAACATGTTAGCATATGTTCCATTAGTTCCAGGTGAATATTTTTTATTTTTTATTTTTCTCCTTTAGATTCTTGGTAAGGAGTCCAACAAAACTCAGCTTAGGCAACAGGCCTTCGCTTGATGAATTCAAGGGCAGGACCCTGAAATATCCTCGATAAATAATCAGCCAAAAAGGCCATCAAATAATGATAACGATTTTCAAGGCTGCATATCAACAATGTGGACGAGCCTGGAAATCACCGTGACTATTTTACAACATGTAAAGGCCTGGGACCGACTGTAACAATTACAAAAATTAAGAAGTCATAGAAATGCACATTCGAAAACAAATACTGGTAGAGCTTTCGTTTCGTGAGCCAGATTTGCATTTTATGTTTGCTAGAAATATACTGGGAGAGCTAGTATTCAGATCGTGGTGGCTTTGGTTGATCTTACCGAAGAGAATTGAATTTACGGCTTGTTACACTTACGACATAAGCATAAGCTTAACCCGCAAATTGTACTTCATGTAATATGTAAAGGCCGACAATGAGGACTTTACGGGGATTTCAAAGTCCGCGCAAGTAGTTCCAGTCCGAGGCGCAAAGTCCAAATTGGAGGCCTTTACAAGACTTCAAAAAAACTACTTAATAATGTCATGCTTGTTTGGTGGTTGAAGGATAAACAACACAACGATTTTAAAACGTCATGCTTTTAGAGCTTCGATGTTTCAGGCTTGTAGGTTTACTTGCGTATTTACATATACTTTGTTTGACTTGTAATCAAACGTCCATTGTTAATGAAAAGACGGAATGTTAACAATTATGCGCTTGTTCTCGTGGGAGTACGTGTTTACAACCTGGCGCTATAGTTGGCGTGACGGACATGCGCAGTGTTAGGGCAGTGTGAGGGCAGTGTGCAAAAGAACAGGTCCCACATTGGAGAGACGGTCTGTATACATCAAGACAGGTATTGTACCTTAACGTTTTTTATCGCTTGGGGAAGTCTGTGATTAATCGTGAGACCTCCCTTTGTTCAAGGTATTTGCCTACAGTACTTTAAAAAAATATTTTCTAAGTCCTTGGACTTGGAAAAGTTTTCAAAGTACCGTAGAGAGTACTTTGACGGGGTTTCAATGTACTGCACGTGGTACAAATCGAGACCTCTGGTTGCATGGCTACTTACCTCATGAATTATTAAGTAGTTTTTGAAGGTCAGTTAACCCCTTTATACTCGAGTAGAACAAAGCATTCATCCAACCTTAATTAAAGTATATGCAATCTACGCTTGCGTATGTTCTTATGCTTATGTCGCAAGTGTGAATCAGCCTTTAAGCCTGATTATAAGCAACATACGCAGACGCAATAATACATTGATCATTAGCGGCACTTGTTCTCGTTTTGTAGCACCTGTGAGTAGAACAACTACCGCTTTCGCCGAATTTATTTCAGCGAATAATGCGGTAAACACATGTCGGCACATGTGCCACATTGTAGCACGTGGTTCGTACGGTATGAACTAAACGTTCGACATGGACTGTATGTCGCTTTAACGTTGGATCTTCTGTTAAGTCATTCAAGAGGCGATTTCGTCACGTGAAAGCGAGGAATTCTTGAACGTGTTTCAAGGTGCGATACCTCTCTTTGTACTTCAGATATCGATTTTTATCATCTACATTTTATTATACAAGAAGCGGTTAGAATCGGGGCGCAGTACATGCATAAGCGTAGTCATTTTTATAAATTAATTATGGTACATTGTATATCTAAAATAATCCATTTTTTATTGAAAAACATCGTTTTTAAATAAAACGCAATGACAGACAATACACTGCTCATGTCATCTATTAAGTTCGGTCAAGAGAGTATAAGTAAGAGATGGAATCTCGTCCGATGATAATGTGGAATAAAATCTACTTTAGTAACCGGAAGCAGTTGAAGAGAGCGCGACAACTAAAAACAATTACAAGAAAATATTGGCCGTCAGAAGCCGCCAATGTTTTTTAGTTGTCGGCGCGCCCACTTTGCTTCAATCTTAATATTGGAATATACATTTTACCGTTTAAATTGCCTATAATCCTTCTTGCAATTTTCATAGTGATGAACCTTCGAAACGTTTTGAATATTTGAGTGAAGAAAGTTAAGGCTTACATAGAATAGTCAATGTTCTACGCCTGTTTGAAATCGTATAAATTTGAGCTTTCTTGACCCTGGTCGATCATTGGGTTGACGTCATCTCATTAATACATTATTCTCCATGGCGGCTTTCTATCACAACAACATAGAATATATACAGCGTTTGTGAGTTGTTAGTAAAGAAAAAAAGTCATTTTAGTCAACAAAGTCGAATTAGTTATATGACGTATAGACAGGAACAACCCAGGCTTTCACTTACACGGTCATGGGTCAGGAAAGGTCAACCTTGGAGTAGAACATAAAGTATTCACTGTAAACAAAAACGTTCTTCACACAAGTACTCAAAACTATTCGGAGATTCACAGCTATTAAAATTGCAAGAAGCGTTACGATATTACAATATTAAAATGGGAAAAAACGTTTTCAAGTAGTCTAGAAATAAAACATTTATACCGTCAAATCAACCAATACCAGTCATTTTCTTTTTGTGTGCGAGAGGGCCATAACCAAGTATATATGTCCTGCAATCTGATTGGATCCGAGAGCGGACGGTATTTTCTCTATCTGAGTACCTGGCCATTGCACTATCTGAGTACCTGGCCATTGCACTAACCACACTCAACATTGTAAACTGCGTGGCAGCTATTAGCGCCGTGAAGCAGTCCGAAATAATTCATGATCACTGACGGGATATGTCAGTCATATGTAAAGCGCCATGAAACTGTGGTTGATATGGCGCTATATAAATATGGCCATTATTATCTCTGACCACGGTCACCGTATCCTAGTGGAAATTACACTTTTTACAAAGTTTTTGCCGAGATTCTGACGTATACGTAGCAGCCACATTTCTGCCACATGCGGTCCGATCCGTACGTACAACTACAGATCAAAATAATACTGATAACAGTTGAAATATTCACCTCTGTTCGTACTATAATTACCTCTTGATTTTTAGACACGATATTAGTCACCATTTGCTGATGGTGAAGTTCATTACGTCATCACCGATAAGAAAGAAAGCGGCCCAGTCTCTTGGTTTGCTGTATTTCTCTCTCATTTTCTTCATGGCTTCCTGCAGGCTTGTACTAGCACTCTTTCCACTCTTCAAATGCGAGTAAAAGCTCAACATGAAGTCCATGGTAGTATGGTCCTCAATAGCCCACAATGACGCTACGACAGAGCGGGCTCCTGCGGCAAGAAACGCTCGGCTCATCCCAACTACTCCTTCTGCCTTGATCTCACCACGACCACTGTGACAGCAGCTCAGGACAACCAGCTGCGCTCGAATACCAATTGCTTGTACCTCCCTCATTGTCAAGATGTAGTCCTCTTCTTCCGGAATACTTCTTGTTGATGTTGAAGCACATGGGGCCAGTGCAATCTCTCCTTCTGTATTTCCGTGTGCTGCAATGTGTATGACAGCCACGCCCTTCTGTAGTATTTTCTTGATCGCCTCTTTTGTTGCTTGGGATCCTAACAATGGTGACACGCCCAGTAGCTCGCTAACCTTCTTGGCCTTCTCTTCTGCGCATGGCAGAGATGGCAACTTTCTTCTGTGGCCTCTAAACATTACTTCTCCAACTTTAGGATTTCCAACAACCAATGCGCCTGTCCTGCTGTGATAATCTGCTTGGCATTCTTGCAAAGCCCTTAATGCTGTTAGTGAGGGAACAAGCCTAATACGATTAGTTTCCGAGAGAAATAATCCTGTCTTGGGATCTTGTAGGGCTGCAAATGGCACCGTGTACAGAGATCAATCTGGAATTATGATAACCTCGTCCTTCGTAAAGCTGTGTTGTACAGGAGCCACTAATCGATCAAATAATTTCTTGAGTGGATATGTATGCTGCTCCTTTCTGAATAGACATCTTATGCGAGGTTTAGAGTTATATTTGATACTCTGTTCTTCTTTCATGGTCTCGCTTCTTTCACCTGAGGACAGCGACGATTGCTCTGCAATATCCTTCCCATCATTATTAGCATGCGAACTTTCAGGTACCTCCAGTGATCTGTCCTCGCATTTCACTCCTCTGACATTCAATTTGCCATAGGCTGCAGCAACGAGTTTGTCTATGGTAGATTCAGATCCTGTGATCATCGCCTTAAAAATCAATGGGGTTTGATGTGTTAAAGCCCAAACAGCGACATCTATGTCCATAAGTGTATAAAAGAGGATCGTGCACAAATAACGATTCGACAGTTTCCATATGCTACCCCATCGCCGGACCTGTCAGATATCTCTTTGGCGATGTTTAGATGATTTTCATGATACTGAATGGCCTCGTGGTATTTGCCTAATGACTGATAGGCGTTTCCCAAGTTTCCATATGCTCGCCCCTCGCCGGACCTGTCAGATATCTCTCTGGCGATGTTGAGATGCTTTTCATGATACTGAATGGCCTGGTGGTATTTGCCTAATGACTGATAGGCGATTCCCAAGTTTGCATATGCTCCCGCCTCGTCGGACCTGTCAGATATCTCTTTGGCGATGTTGAGATGCTTTTCATGATACTGAATGGCCTGGTGGTATTTGCCTAATGAGTTATAGGCGATTCCCAAGTTTCCATATGCTCCGCCCTCGCAGGACCTGTCAGATATCTCTTTGGCGATGTTTAGACTCTTTTCATGATACTGAATGGCCTCGTGGTAAAAGATTAACTGATCAAAATTTGAGGGATGTAGCTGTGCTGGGAAGCGTGCAGTCGTGTTTTTACTTTGCCATACATTTGTCTGTAACAACGAGTCCATGTCCGCGTGAAAATTTAAGACAAATGTACGGGAAACTGAAAACACGATTGCACGCTTTCCAGCACAGCTATATCCCTCAAATTTTGATCAGTTAATCTTTTACCTGGTATCTAGAACAGACAGTGAATATTTCAGAAATGCGATTTTACGGAAATTATTTGGCATCGGATTCCCATACAAACACTGTATTTCGCGCCATGTTTGCAACTGGTCTATTCGTTGCTGCAAACCACGTTAAATATAGTCATGGAAGCTCTAACTGAATCCAAACTTATATTTTCCCATAAAATATCGGTATAAGACTTCATCTAAACGTTGAAAAGTCAGGGTTTTCCGTAAGATGGTAAAAACAAATGAGAAATGTAGCCGTGTGCATTGATCGGCGAATGGGGATATACAGCCAGCAGGTAACTTTATTAAAATTTGGCAATTCTTAAAATTCATTGGAGACCAAAGCTAATGTCATGGCTGGAAAATTACCAACTGTGCAGAATTTCGAGCAGTTATTTTAGATTCAGACTGTACAGACAAGTTACGAGCTAACAATTTATGGTTCGACAAATTTTACAGACGAATGTGCCCACCATCATACATTTCTCTATAATATTTTTGTTTGCAAATTTATAACTTTGTAAGAAAAAGAGATAGCACCTTAAAATTGGGCAGTCTTGCTTATTTTGATGTGCTCTGTCAAGCCATTACATTATGTTTTTGCATTTGTCGAGTTTTCAAATTATCTACAAGTATTAAACAAGGTACCCATTCCGCGCGATAGCTCCGAAAGAAATTTTAAAACTTCAGTTGTGTTAAATACAATATATCATTGAAAGCATTGTAGATGTACATGAGTCTTCAAAAACGTACGTAATTAGAATCCATAAATTCGAGTAAACTTGGTTGAACTTTTGTTCCTTCTCGGACTCTTCTCGCTATGTTTACTGGCGGGCAGTGGGACTTCAGTAATTTGTACCAGTAATTCAGACAAACTCCCGCTTGCGTTTCATTGTACTTGTCTCGTTGTTCTGTGCTTTTGAGGTCTCCTGTACAAACATTTATCCAGCGATGACATTTCTCACTGCATTCCCTGTTAGGCATGTACCGATTGTGCTCGGCAACTTTTGAGCAACTTTTGGCGTTTGGAGCAACTTTTTTCAGTTCTAGCAACCTCGAGCCATGTAGTTGCCTTTCTGAGCAACGTTTGAGCAACTTTTGACCAAATTCATAGTACAGGTTTACAGCATAAATCAAGCACGCAAAAGTTAACAATTTGATAGAAAACTTCAGTTTCTGTGAATTTCTTGATGTTTATCAAAAGAACCATTAGAAGTTTTGTTCCGTTAAGAGTTTTCTAAAAATACGCCCATATTTGCGAGCGACTTTTTCAAATGTAGTGGCAACTTTTCATAGTTTTGTTCAAATTTCAATCAATTTATCTTATCTTAATCAATATTAGCAATTATTAAGAAGGAATAAAGCTTTTAAATAACGTTTGTGTGAAAATATCGTGAAAGTTAGGTAGCAGGTACTAGCAACTTTCGAAATTTAGGTAGCAACTTTTTGGATTTTTGGCAACTTTTTGGCATTCTAGGGAGCAACTTCTCAGGATTTTACGAGCATAATCGGGACATGCCTATTCCCTGTGAAGGTTTTGGAATGGAAATGCTCCATCGAAAAGGACAAGAAAAGCTGAAAATCCTCTAATGGCTCTACCCTTCCAAAATGTGCATGCATGTACCCAAATTTGCATGTATGCACGCATACATGCAACTCATTTGCATGCATGCGCCTGCATGTATTGTGTATGCATGCATGTACCCTGCATACATGCAATCACAAAGTGCATGCATGCATCACATGTGCATGCATGCATATACACTGTATGCATGCAATCACAGAGTGGATGCATGCATTACATATGTATGCATACATGTGCATGCATGCATATACACTGTATGCATGCAATCACAAAGTGCAGGCATGCATCACATGTGCATGCATGCACTTTTACAGTACATGCATGCCAGTGCATGCATGAAGTGCATGCATGAAGCCTTCATTCCTAAGTTCTCACAATCCGAGAGACTTAAATGAATTACAATCAATATATTATTTACTATACTGTAAATGCTATATTAACCGCCCAGCACCTAATAAGCGCCTCTTCTCTGCTAAGTAATGATCAGACTGAATAACAAATAGGCAAGGAACATTATAGGCTAACTAACTTTGATATACACTGTGAAAACTGACTGGTTGGAATAACGAAATTAAATGGTTATAACTATTTCATATTGGTCATACTAACCAATTTAAAAATGGTAAAAAATGAAATTGGTAAAAATGGCAATATAGAACCTTGTTGTAGAAACGAACTAAAATGGTTATATCCATAACCTCTCAATTATAAAATGGTCGAGAAAATGTTATCATTAAAAATGGTTAAATTACATTATTAAGTTTTTGATTAAATTTTCCTTTACATTGGTTGTGTGAAACTACCATTTCAATATTGGATTAGTACATACACTGTTATTTTCAGGGAGTTATTTTCACTAAAATAACTCTAGAGAGTGGAATAAATTTGTTTCAGTTATATTTACTCAGGAGCCCATTTTGTTCGTTTAAATCCCAAATGCATGTAAATTGCTTAAGCATTAATAAATCAAAAATACTACTCTAGTACAAAATACTGAAAAGATCAATCGATCCATTCCGTAGTTGTTCTCCTGATACACGAGTAGAGACTGGTAACTACAGTACTGTAAATCGGTCAGCGGCAACGCTATGACGCATGCTCATGAGCACGTGTATATCGGGTTTCGGCTGTTGAACGAACTTCAAGTTCAACGGTTCCCCGGCGAAGCAGTTTCTGAGCGGTCTTAATTTCCTACAACTTCAATGGATTTACAGCAGGTTAGCTAGTTTAAGAGTTTTGGAACCAAGCTAAGAACTCACCAAGACGTCGTTTGGACCCTAAATGGCTATTTCTGGGCTGGTATATTTGGAGGAAATCGAAACGCTAAACACAGTTCGAACATGACGGTAAGCCTTGCACAGTTTAAAGTAATGGTTCCCCGGGAGTGGTCCAAAGTAATTCCTAATTTACCTTCAAGTAGATATGTTGATTAGTAGTTCCCTTAATAATACTTACAAAAAGTAAATGACTATTTCACGGTCGAACTAACTATGCAAAAACAATGTATATGCACGTGATCCAGGTTCTAACTACGACCTAGCAAAGTGAAAACTTGAAGTCTCATTACAACTTAAATACACATCAGCGACTCGAATTAACCATCTAGTTACAATCTTATGATATTGCGTTGTGTTTGTTCATTGAACAAGTTAATTCTGTAAAATATCTTGGTAAAATATTCTGAACCAATAGACCAATCCAAGGTAATTTCCACCATCTTGTAGGGGGGTGCAAACATGGCTCGAAATACAGTGTTTGTATGGGAATCCGATGCCAAATAATTTCCGTAAAATCGGATTTATGAAATATTCTTCAGATACAAACTTAAGATACCAGGTAAGAGATTAACTGATCGAAATTTGAGGGATGTAGCTATGCTGGGAAACGAGCAATCTAGTTTTTAGTTTCGAATTCCCATATATTTGTCAATAAAGTTTCCCGCGTTGTTACAGACAAATGTATGGGAAACTAAAAACACGATTACATGCTTACCAACACAGCTACATCCCTCAAATTTCGATCAGTTAATCTTTTTTCTGGTATCTTAAGTTTGTATCTGAAGAATATTTCATAAATCCGATTTTACGGAAATTATTTGGCATCGGATTCCCATACAAACACTGTATTTCGCGCCATGTTTGCACCCCCTACAAGATGGTGGAAATTACCTTGGATTGGTCTATTTTCAAACATCTTAAAGCCTTGGAGACAAATCACAAATATATCTACAAATATTGGATAAAACCTATTGAAACTTTGCACATATGTGCTATTATGATGTTGCCATGGAAACACTCTGGCCCCAGGCTTCCATTAGAAATATCACAAACTTCCCTAATTTCTTCTTTGTCAAACACATTTCTTTTGGTGTGGGTCCCAAATAAGATTTGGAACAATGTAGGCATTGTATGTGAATAGTTTAAGGAACTTATTTTTTGTAACAAGGAAAGAAATTGGAATTTTATGTTCAAGGTGAAAGGTGTGTGGGGTCATGAGAGTTTCCATGGGAACACCATAATTTACACAATGATGTGTACTTTTCAATTTAATTCATTTATATATATTAGGCTATTGGGATGTCCCGTACTCTTTGTATCTTATCTTGGTTTAGTCTATCAAATAGTTGTATTATTGTAACTATTTCTCCTTTTTTTCCCTTTCTATTTGTAATACCTTGTAATTAATCTGATACATTGAGTTAAATTGAACAAACCTGAAACTTGACCTTTGAGTATATTTTGAAGTTAACAAGGTCGTTTCTAAGCGAGTAAATAACTATAAACCTTAGGCATAGACCACTACTAGTAGTGAACCTCGTGTCTCAGCTCTACCCAGAAGTCCTCAATATAGGCACCAATATGCTAATTATGTGATAACTGTTAGAAGCCGATCTTCTTGTAAGCTACAAAATAGACATGCTTAATATTGCCTGATTGCTACATTTGTCTATAGGTTGTTTGCCAGTAATTATTTATTTATTTAGGGTAAGATTTATCTTCAGGCCATTTCATGACTAAAAAAACCAGAGAGTAATCCTTAGAATTTAGACTTTTGTTTTAATTTCTTAATTAACAAAATAACATTAGATACTTTCTTTTTTAGATATCATTTCTTTGTTATAGTGGGTGCTTCCAATGAGCACACAAACACCTTGAAAATCAAATACAATTTCGTTATTTCCCAAAATAATTTAAATTAAGTAATAGAACACTGCTAACAGTACACTGCTAACAGTACTGTTGTACTCTTTCGTTTTCAGAATACATGTACGCCAGAAAAGCAAATATAGCACAGGACTGTCAGGTATACATGTATAGTATGCAACAAGTTTGCTGGTTGGCTGAGTACACATGGGATCATTAAAAAAAGTAATTGTGCAGGTAATTGGAAGGTATAATTTCTTACAATAAGATATGCTTACAACATTTTCTGGAATATTAATGCTAGGTATCTGTACAATGTATGAGCAGGGTGATTTTAAATAAACGCCAGGGACATTTATTTGAGACCCTGATTTTTATTGAAGACCTGGCCTGGAAGTGATTGTGTCAATACATGTCCCAATTTACAAGTACTTGGTACACTAGTTTAATTTAGACTGTTCCATTCTACCGATTTTTCAGCACTTGGTCACATTCTATCAACTAACTAGCTGTAGCCTGGTTATAGGTGGCCCACCCTTAGATGCTTGCACAGGAATACGTGACCCCCTCTCTGCATTTATAGAAGTTGAGGTCTCATTCACTAGTTAGCCCCAGAATATTTAGCCTGCTATGCAGACGTATTTTTTCACTGTCATAAATTCGAAGAAAAAAGTAACGTCTGCTTACCCGAGCGCTTAATTAGTTTCCAATATGCACACCTCATTGTGTTATGGACCAATCAGATTTTACCTTCCATATCCTGGAAAGTAATGTAATGTTGCATTTAAAAGAATTCAAACAATACCTTTGCCATCGACCAATCATAGGAGAGTGTTCACTAGCGCGCCAATTCACTAAAATTCTAACAATGGTTTTGATTGGGCAGAAAAATAAAACAAACGTGCTGACGTCGTGTTTGCATATTGGAAACTAATTAAGCGCTCGGGTAAGCAGACGTTACTTTTTTCTTCGAATTTATGAGAGTGAAAAAATATGTCTGCATAGCAGGCTACAGAATATTATGCCGCTAGAGATTTGTTTACATCGTTAATGGTTATTTTATATTTGCATAATTGGACACATCAATACAAAAGCATTGTTTACTGAAAATCCGATTAGCTGATGAAGAAGGTATTTTTCTTAATTGGGGACAAACTTGTGTCCTTTTGATTGCTTGATAAACACTTGCACAACTTTGTTACTCAGGAGGCCAAAGGCCTTGCACAAGTAATAACTTAAGTCAAACAAGTTTCTTCTGTTCATGTTGTTTGATATTTGACACTAACCCGGTTTTCCCATGAGATACATGTAGAATGCACATTACAATGTATTCCACTCTTTTGTCAAACATGTTTGGCCTCTGAGTCTATATTATTAACAACTAATCGCATGGGTCCTCGTAAACGTAATGATTAATTTCACTTGTGTCTTCAAAGTTGATAAAATTGCTCACGTTCTGGTGAGAAGCCATATCAATGTCAGCAGTATGGCAAGTGTTTTAACAGTAAGAATAGCTCGTGACACCTACAACTAGTCTTTCTTAATTTTAGCAACCTTTAGTAGAGCAGTTTTCACTTGACTATCCTATAACCAAACGCACAGTAATCACACCAATTCTGCTTAGAATGTATGCAAGTTAAATGCAAAGTAATCGTCGATTACTTTGGACAGTTTAAGAGAACGCCGCTCTATAAATATTTATGCCTTTTTTATATCGTTCAAACATTTTGTCTCCATTTTTTGTTTCATTTTCAAAACTGTGTTGATACATTTTCAGCGATTTAAAATTAATTTATCAACCAAAATTACTTGATATATGTTGGTTAAAATAGCTTCCAAAATAATTTGTAGTTAGTATTTGTTTGTGTATTAACTAGAATTTAATTAAACGTGTCTGTTATTGTAACCAATAAACGAGTGTGAATTGGTTCCTACCTAAATTATTTTTATTCAAGCAATATTATGAAGCGAAATCTTGTGATTAATGAATCTATTTAGTGCATGCATACACCCTGCTGATGCCATGCATCAGTGCAGATGTGCCATAATTCTCGTACATGCACCCTGCCAGTGCTTGCATGATGCATGCAATGCATGCACAGGGGCCAATTTTGATGCACGCAACCTCCTGCATGTATGCACATGCATGACCTCCTGCATGCAATGTATGCACAGGGGCCAATTTTCATGCACGCAACCTCCTGCATGTATGCACATGCATGACCTCCTGCATGCATGCACGCAACCTCCTGCATGCATGCACAGGGGCCAATTTTCATGCACGCAACCTCCTGCATGTATGCACATGCATGACCTCCTGCATGCATGCACATGCATGCATCCAGTGCATGCATGATGCATGCAATGTATGCACAGGGGCCAATTTTCATGCACGCAACCTCCTGCATGTATGCACATGCATGACCTCCTGCATGCATGCACATGCATGCAGCCAGTGCATGCATGATGCATTCATGATGCATGCAATGCATGCAGAGGGGCCAATTTTCATGCATCATGCATGCATGCGTGCATGCGGCATGCATGTATGCATGCATATATGCCTGCGTGCGTGCATGCCGCATGCATGCACATTTTGGAAGGATATATATACATCTATGAGAGATATATCTATTTGAGCGATTTATCAAGGTTTTTCCACATCCAGAGTTAATCTTACATCTCCCCCAGCAACAGTGCTTAGTATTCACCATTACTGATATGACTGGGAATCTTATTTAAGGTATTGCTTCTTTTTATGATCGAAAAAAATACGAATTATGTCCTAACACGACTCTCGAACACACTGAAATACTGTAAACAGCAGTGTTTGTTTGTCTGACCCTTGCGGGGGGTCTCGTGCCAGACAATCTATTTTTAGTAACTGTGCGCAGCGCTATTGGCGCGCCATTGAACACTCCCTTATGATTGGTCAATGGCAAATGTATTGTCTGAACCTTTTAAATGCAACATTACGTCACTTTCCAGGATATGAAAGGTATAATCTGATTGGTTCATAACACAATGAGGTGTGCACATTGGAAACTAATTAAGCGCTCGGGTAAGCAGACGTTACTTTTTTTCTTCGAATTTATGAGAGTGAAAAAATACGTCTGCATAGCAGGCTAGGTAATAAGATGTTTATCCAGAAAGGTTTCCTAGTTAGAACTAATCTAATTACCGAATTAACAAGCGCAATTAGCTCAATTGAAATAGAACAAAGCACGCGAGTCGGTAACACTCCTTTATTCGACAAAGTTCTTTCAAAATAGATGGATCAAGGGCACCCAACGAGTACTTTTTGAAATTCGTTTGAAACCAGCTGTCTGCAGCTTATCTAGCCATTTTAAGGCGCCTACTATGTCTTGACGTATTCTAGAAAGCTATTAGCTGTTGGGATTTTCTAGGTGGAAATCGCGTCAACCGAAAATACTATGGCAAAATATTCCCGGCCTACGAATTTGTTAGTAGTCTAGAATAGAAACAAGAATTTTCTAGCCCAAGTAACTTCATGTTGCAAAGTTTTGTGGAGGTACGAATTTTTTAGGGATTCTTTTTTCCTTTAGGCAATTCTTTGGGAATGAAAATGTGTTGTTCTGACTCTATTGGTCAGACGAATTGGGACGTACGAATATTTTAGGGGAAACCTTTTAGTCTCCCTTTTCTTCTATAATTTTCTAGGGATTGAAAACAAATTTTCTAGGCAGTATTTCAGAAAACAATTTTCTAGGGACAATTTTTTCAAATCCCGAACAGCTTTTTAACCGAAAACTTCGTTGGGTGCCCTTGATGGATCGACGCGAGCTATACGGGTTATAAAAACTTACATACCACGATCATTACACTGTACGTCAACTTCATTATGGTTTTCATGCATGTAAAAATCATCAGGCTATTTGGCAGTTGTTTCCAAATATGAGTTCCACTCGCTACAAGCTAAGTTTTAAAATTTCCCGCCGTTTTAGATCTTAATTAGTTAATTTAGCTTGTTTATTCAGGAAGTTTTCACGCGAGCCGGTAACACTTCCTTTATTCTTTTCAAAGTAGGCGGATAAACGGATTATCAAAACCTTTAAGTATCCACAATAATTACATAATCTACATGTTGGCTTCAGGCAAGAAATACGAACAACTAATCATTCGAATATTGACGAAGATTGTATGTTGCACTGCTCGCGCGAATGAATATTGCAGCGTTTACTGTAGCCTGATTTTCAGACGGTACTCTTACTGTCTGAAAATCAGGCTACGTTTACCGTAGCTACCAACACGAATTTTGTCGAAGAAAAGTGAAGAGTGAATTTTAAAATAAAATTAAATTGCATGCCTTTATACACATTACTGATACCTTTGGCATTACTATTCTCCACGTCCAATACATTACAGTAATAAAAGAAGGAAAACATGTATTCATAACCTTTTAAAAGGTTGGGGGAGGGTAGGGGGGGGGGGGGGGGGGGTCGCTAGAGGGGGCGAATTCACGGGGAGGGGGGGGGGGGGTGAAATCGCTGGTACACCGGAACACCTTTTTTAGGGGTTGAAGAAAGAAACATGACAGTATCTCAAGAACAAAACGCATAACAAAACTGAGAAACCGTTTTTTATCTCGGCTCAGGGGCAATTGTTAAAATACCTATAAAGATCTCGGCTCAGGGACAATTGTTAAAATACCTATGAAGATCTCGGCTCAGGAGCAATTGTTAAGATACCTATAAAGATCTCTATCTAATTGTTAAGATACCTGTAGCCTTCGTAGCAAGCGCAGGGGGAGAGGGGAAGAGGAATGGGGAGAGGAAAGGGAAAGGAGCGCTTGCAGCGAATCCCCTTTTTTTTTTCTTACGCCCCCAAATTTTAAATCATTTGCAGTGTCGTCTGACATGTCATCTGTCAAAATCAACCAATCATCTTCCTTGTCTGTTACAAATATTTGACCTTCGGTACGAAGGAAGTTGGGAAAGACGAAGAACAGGTCAAACATTCTGTGTTTACGCTTCATCTGACTCCAATATACACATGCCTGTTTCCGGAAAACAGCAGTTTTTTGCTCAGGGAATCCAAAGAACATGTTGGGAATTGCATGGTAGATTCAGGGAATTTACCGAGAAATTATTGATATATCGGGACAAACTGAATTAAACCGGGACAACTTTTGAGAAAATACACTACAGCTCAAACAGGCTTCAGGCAAGATAGCCCCATGTACATGTACACAAAGGTTCACCTGGCTTGACATTTGTTATCCAGTAATATATTTTTCCTGCCAAAGAGCTACTGTAGATTCTCTTCTAATACACTTCTCGCGCATTGCGAGAGGTTTCAAATCAAGGAGGCTAAGCGCCTCAGTAGCGGAACTAAACTTAGGCCTATCTAGTATAACTTTTGCGGCTCTGTTCTGTAATAGTTGTAAGTGAGCCATTAACGTATCATTATTCTTGTCGCCCCAAACAATATCGGCATAATCAAACTATTAAACTATTACTAGTATACCTAACAGGTAGTGAATGCTGCTCCGCTCAGTTAAGGAAGTGTATTAGAAGAGAACCTACAGTAGCACTTTGGCAGGAAAATTATATTACTGAGTGATAAAAATGCCAAGGTGTTAGATATTATATTTTGTAGTTTTGGGGCTATCGTGCGACTGAATCATGTTTGAGCTGTGGTGTGTATTTCAAAAGTTGTCGCGATTTATTTTCATTTTGTCCCGACATATCAACGATCTCCCGGTAAATTCCCTGAGCCTACGGTATTCCCAACATTTTCTTAAGATTTCCGGCACAACAAACTACTGTTCTCCCCGGTGACGTTTAAACACCGGAAATTAACTGTAATTGAGAATGTAATTGTAAATGCTAATTACTCGGGCTGCCTGTGGCAGCACCGAGTCTTAAAATGCAAGCCGTTCTTTTTTTTTTTAGTTGGGTGTCGCAAAATGTCTGCGCATGCGTTAAAGGTCAAATTCACACCAATCAGATTGCACTGTGCTGGTCACGCAACAATCGCCAGGTTAATTTATTTACAGAATTTAATACAGTAAAGCAAGATGGCAGAAGACCCGCGAGGAACTTTCTCTCTAATCTCTCAAATGTAAGCCAGTTTAATGTTTTATTTAACTTCACTCGTGCGAAAGCCTTCCAACAGGCTCGGGATATTTCAACTGGAGCTATTGTCGGAGCCGAAGGACCGCGTTTTTTACCCAGATGGCCAGTGATTTTATATACGACACGTACGATGACCTGAAGCCAAAGAAATATATATTGGAATCTATAAGCCATCGGCTCGCTATGCTGCATTTAAAACATCTGAGGAGAACATCTTATTTTGGGTGAAGGCACTTCAAGACCAATGTTATGAGTCTCTTAAAAACTGTCAGAGATTTACATTAACCGTAAGTTGGATCAGAGAGTATCGAGATCAAGTTATTTCGTTCCAGCGAGGATATTGACCTAGCGGAAACGGTACAAGCTGTCGAAGGATTTTACTTATAATCATCCACGTCTACTTAACAACAGGAATAGTTATGTGCCATGCAAGGCATGGGCAAAGATAGAGTTTCCCAGATTACAGATGAAAGTAGAGCACTTAATGAATGAAGAAACAGAGGTCACGCGCGACATGCTTGAGAACATGAACATGTTTAACACTTTATGTTATACTAAGAAAACAAAACAAGTTACAGAGCCTGCACGTTCACAAGTCAATGAAAAACCCCAAGAGCCTGTAGTTTTGTATCAACATATCCTCGAAACTCCAAAAGCAACATACACATGAGTCAAATTCAAACCGGAAGAGACGGAATTCTTGAGATTCTTCACGAGGATATTTGTTAGCCCGCAATAAGAACTCTCTCGCTGATTTAATGACCTTGATTTGTAACATGGAGGCTGACCTAACTGTATGCGTAATGAATTCTTACTCTCGTCACATCAAAACGAAACTCAGTCATTTGGAAGACAAATTAGTGCAGCAAGATAATATATACAAGACCGAAATCAAGATGCTGTCATCACATATTATTGACCTAGAAGTTGAAAATGGCGAGTTGAAAGCGGATATTTATACTAAAGCTGAGATCCGACTTTCAAACTTAAAAAATCAAGAATACAAAAAAGAAGACAATGAAAGACCAAGGTCTCCAGTGTTCCGAGACTACCCAACCTACTAAAGCTTTTGCAACGAATCAGTTTGTTCAAGAGCCATCTTTCTTACATGACAACCCGATCCCTATTCATCAGAATACATTTTCTGTGCTAAATGACGAGAGTTTACAATCACCTGACCGACAACCCACTACTAAAGAAAGGGACCATGAAGTACGGTAGTACGGTTAATTATCGGGTTCAAAACAATGAATATATGCCTGCTCAAATGCAGTTTGTTCAACGAATAAGTAGAGTGTTTCAATTAAAAGGTCAACATACGAGAAAAATAAAAATATTAAATTACATATATACTACCGGCCACTCCTAAAGACTGCTAAATTCAGCTAATAATTCTTCACTTTGGTTATTACTAAGAGGATTTCAAATGAAAGTGTATTTGATCTTCAATCTCATGTGGCCCGAGTGTAAGCCCAGATGGGCTCTTGTTGTATTTTGAACCGGCTGTTTGACTTTATCGAAGCCAATAGAAGAAAATTATTTGCTGCTCACCATCTTGATAACAGGAGGAGCCACAGGAGAGATCCTGTTCTTTGGAAACTGATAGCTCACAGAGTTAGAAAGAGTTCGTCTACAAGTCTACACTTCAACAAATTCATGATTACACAAGAATCGCATACACAAGAAATGCATTAAAGAAATGTTGAACGTAGTTAGCTCAACAATGCAGATTCCACCTCGTGTAATGTCACGTGAGGATCAGATCCGTGCAAAGCAGTGTGGTAAAAAAAGACAATAGAAGTGATGCATTGTGGTACAAAAGGAAATCGAGATTTGGACCCGCTTACAGATTAGAACTGATGCCTTGCTCGTTCGCTTCAGGCTCGATCGCTGCGGTAGCAATAAAGAGTCCGCCCATGAGGAGCCGCATGCAGCACATTTTTCTACCCCGGGAACAAAGAAATTGGTCACGGAGTGACCACATTCATCAAATGCCTTTTGTCCAAGCCTTATGGGATTTTAACTAAAAGGGGTTAGAAATGCCCATCAAAGTTGAGACCGGGGATTGAGAAGACGAACTGTGGACGGAAGCGCGCTGTCAATACTCCCCGATCACCTACAGTGCTTCAAAATCTACAAAACAAAAACAACAAAAAGCTATCGAAACAAAATACAAAGCATAAAGTACAATAATAGTTTATGGTTTCTGATCACTCAAATCTCAAGAGTGTCGACCCTCCGAACAGCGACAGCTGAAAGTAGCGATTCCCCCCAAAAAAATCCGCTTCACAAAAAGAAAGCTTCGGGATTAACCAGTAAACTAAGAATACAAACACTGAATTCAGAACGCGAACGCTACATTTAACAACATGGTAAGAAAGGAGAAACGGGCCGTTTTCAGGCCGTTAGTTACGATTTCAATAAAAGGCCAATACTCCATAGTCCACGCTTTTAAAATCAACATCGAAGTAACGATTCCCCCATTAAGTAACGACTCTTGATAGTAGCAGTCCCTTATGACAACTAAATCCGTAAGTAACGAGTTGGTTACTTTTTTAGTTTACGGTATTCGTTTAATTTTGCAGCGACTTAACACACTAATCACAATTAATTCCGTGTTTATATTAGTATTTAATCATGAATGAAGCGAGAGGAAGCAGCTAAATGATTACCGCTGAGGAAACATGTACTCGGATCAATTGGGATCAAAGGAAATTGCGCCAATGCATGATTACCTATGAGAAAACATGTGCTCGGATCAATTGTGATCAAAGAAAAGTGCGCCAACAATAGAAATGCTAATTACTCGGGCTGCCTGTGGCAGCGCCGAGTCTTAAAATGCAAGTCGTTATTATTATTTTCATTTTTTTATTTCATGTCGGACGGGTTCTGCGCATGCGTTAAAGGTCAAATTCACACCAATCAGATTGCACTGTGCTGGTCACGCAACAATCGCCAGGTTAATGTATTTACAGAATTTAATACAGTAAATCAAAATGGTCGACCCGCGAGGGCGAAAGCCTTCCAACAGGCTCAGGATATTTCAACTGGCGCTCTTGTTGGCCATAAAAAATACCTGAACAACCAGGAGCCGTAATACATTCGATCAGCGCTGTTTGGATAGATCCAATGTACATTTAGAAACGTAATAAGCGAAATACAATATCCAAACACGTTTGGATATCAACGGGTATCGAATTATCATCAAAGGTTAGATCTCGTCAGGCGCGCTCAGATAAGAAAGTTCAAAGCTCTCAGACTAGGCGAGACAAGGAGATATCACTTTCAATGAGTCATTGTCAGAAATCTATTCCATCGTGGGCGAACAAATTTCCTCTCAGTTTGTCTGTTAATGTACTTTTTCTTCTAATTATCGCTTTATTTAACATCTGTGATTTAGAGTATGCGTACCTCAGAATAAATTATTTGAAAGGTCAACTGAATTCTTGTGTCGATAAGCGCAAATGTTTTTTGTGAAACAGTCTGTGTATATGAGAAGCGGCTTAATAGAAGAGCTTTCTCATTTATAGGAATTACAATTTTTTTTCTTGCTATTTATTCATACAGTTTTAGCCGGACATTTCCCCGAGTTTTTGATCTATTTTCAATCAAATTCAAAGTCTGAATATGTCATTGTATTGCATTTATACACTTGAATTGCCAGTATTCTGTTGTTCGAATCCTGCGTTATCATAGTCATGCCATAAAAGCGATTAATAGACCAGTCTGTTTTTTTGACGTTCTCACTGGCGAATTAAAGCGCGACTTGATACTAAGAGGAATTCAAATGAAAGTGTATTTCATCTTCAATCTCATGTGGCCCGAGTGAAAGCCCAGATGGGCTCTTGTTAATAGTAATATTTGTAACAGGAAGTGTTGATGAGTAAACTAAGGAAACATGCTGATCTAAGTCTGAGTGAATACGTGAATTCTGAAATTAAATGAACGAAAATCGTTCATTAATACCGTGAGGTGACAAAGTTCCTAATTTGAAAATAAAGTTCTGTTCTTTGCGTTTGCGAGTGTCGGTAGTACCTTGATGCAGAGAAATGCCGCATACGGTGATGTGATTAATGCAATGACCAGGAAGGTTAAAGTGACGAGCTACAGGTTTGGCGAGATCCTTGCTGTTAGTTCTAACATCTAGCAAGTGTTCGCGGAATCGATCTCCTAATCTTCGCCCTGTTTCTCCGATGTAGAGTTTGTTACAAAGTGTGCAGGTGATACAATAAATGACATTACTGGCAGTACAATCAAAATGGTCAGTGACTTTAAGAGAGCCTTTCGGTCCTGAAATAAATGTCGTAGGTTTAGTATAAGCACAAGTATTGCATCGTGTCCTAGAACATTTAAAAGTGCCTGGTTGAAGATCAGGTTGTAGTGATCCTTTGACTAGGGAATCACGGAGATTCTTGTCACGTTTGAAAGAAATGAAGAGGTTGCGGGAAGATAGAGTAGGTCTCTGGATCACTCTGTAAAATCTTAAAGTTCTTCTGGATAATTTTCTTGATAGACAGATTAGACGGATGGTAAGTCAATGGAAACGGAATCCTATCTTCGGTCTTCGGTTTGGACGGTAGCAGAGCCGTTCTTCTGTCGATGTCACGGGCGCGGTCCAATGCAGTTGTCACAACAGCGTTAGGATAACCGCGCTCGACAAAGAACTGGTGCATCTCCTCGGACTTTGAATTAAAGTCGGATTCATCGCTGCACAAACGGCGAAGCCTAAGGAATTGGGAATATGGGATAGAGGTTTTAACATGTGTAGGATGAGAAGATGAAAACAATAAATAACTGTGCGAATCAGTTGGCTTGTAATGAACAGTAGTGGTTAGACTATTGCCGCTAACAGAAACATTGACATCCAAAAAAGTGATAGAAACATCTGAAATCTCCCATGTGAAGTCGAGAGCCGGATGAAAGTTGTTAACGAAATCAATAAACCGTTCTAGATCCCGTTTACTAGAAGAAGTTGCACCGATGCAGTCATCATGTATCGACCGAAAAAAATCAGGCGTAGGACCGTTGTACTGATCAAAAATTTGTTCCTCTACATAACCAACAAAAAGGTTAGCATAACTGGGGCCCATTTTCGTGCCCATAGCTACGCCTTTAGTCTGCTTGTAAAATTCACCAGAAAATGAAAAGCAATTGAGAGTAAGAACGAGCTCGGCTAAACGAATTAGAGTTTCGGTGCTAGGTTCCAGGATAGTTCGGCGGTCAAAAAAGTGTTTAAGTGCTTTAAGTCCCTCGTCATTGGGTATGACAGTGTACAGAGACTTAACGTCCATTGTGAATAGGAGCTTATTGTCGGTATGAAATGTAAACTGGTCAAAAATCTGGAGTGCATGGTTAGTGTCCTTAATGTAGGAAGGTAAAGACTGTACGAAAGGAGCCATCTGCTTATCCAGGTAACTAGAAATTAATTCAGTAGGACAACTACAAGCAGAAACAATAGGGCGGCCGGGATTGTTAGCTTTGTGGATCTTAGGCAAAAAGTATATGTGTGAAGTCCTAGGAGTAGTAACGATAAGGTTACTAGCAGTATGCGGGAGTTCCTGTTTAGAAATTAAAGCATTAATGGTCTCCTTGACAAGCTTTTGATTAGCCGGAGTGAGATCTTTTTGACCGTAGTGTAAAAATTAGTGTCGGCGAGTTGCCGAAAAGCTTCCTGCTTGTAAAGATCGGTGCGCCAAACAACTACGGCACCGCCTTTGTCGGCTGGTTTGATTACCACATCTTTACGATTGCGAAGAGTTTTAAGTGATAGGCGTTCCCCTGTAGTCAAGTTAGAAATCTTAATGGCCTGATTAAAATTAAGGTTTTGAATGTCCCGACGACATTTTCTAACGAAAAGGTCTACTGAAGCGAATTGGCCTTCAGGAGGTATCCAATAAGATTTACGAGTATTGAGCGATTCGAATTCGTCTCTGTCTTGCTGGTCGTGAAAAAAAGCCTTAAGTTGAACGCGACGGAGAAACCTCTCAGAATCCTGTTTAGCAGCAAATTCGTCGGGTCTTTTAGCGATAGGTACAAAGTTTAAGCCCTTGCTGAGAATCGATTTCTCAGTGTCGGAAAGAGGTAAATTGTCAGGAATAGTGACAACTGTGTTACGTGGAACTTCTGGCTGCACAGTAACGGATGGAGGGCCGACAAGTTGATTGAGTTTCTGAGTCTTAGTTTCTGCTAAATAGTTAAAGAGCCTAGAGTTAAGTTCCTGAATCTTAACGCGTATAGAATTAACTAAAACAGTAGGGCAGTTACTTACGAGTTCAGAGCGGCAACTTAGAATATTGCGGTCAAGTTCCTCGCGTTGAGACGACATAGCTCTAATGGTAGATCTCATAATACTTCTAGAAAATGTTTCTGTTAGCGGCAATAGTCTAACCACTACTGTTTCTGTTTGCGGCAATAGTCTAACCACTACTGTTCATTACAAGCCAACTGATTCGCACAGTTATTTATTGTTTTCATCTTCTCATCCTACACATGTTAAAACCTCTATCCCATATTCCCAATTCCTTAGGCTTCGCCGTTTGTGCAGCGATGAATCCGACTTTAATTCAAAGTCCGAGGAGATGCACCAGTTCTTTGTTGAGCGCGGTTATCCTAACGCTGTTGTGACAACTGCATTGGACCGCGCCCGTGACATCGACAGAAGAACGGCTCTGCTACCGTCCAAACCGAAGACCGAAGATAGGATTCCGTTTCCATTGACTTACCATCCGTCTAATCTGTCTATCAAGAAAATTATCCAGAGGAACTTTAAGATTTTACAGAGTGATCCAGAGACCGCCTCTATCTTCCCGCAACCTCCTCTCATTTCTTTCAAACGTGACAAGAATCTCCGTGATTCCCTAGTCAAAGGATCACTACAACCTGATCTTCAACCAGGCACTTTTAAATGTTCTAGGACACGATGCAATACTTGTGCTTATACTAAACCTACGACATTTATTTCAGGACCGAAAGGCTCTCTTAAAGTCACTGACCATTTTGATTGTACTGCCAGTAATGTCATTTATTGTATCACCTGCACACTTTGTAACAAACTCTACATCGGAGAAACAGGGCGAAGATTAGGAGATCGATTCCGCGAACACTTGCTAGATGTTAGAACTAACAGCAAGGATCTCGCCAAACCTGTAGCTCGTCACTTTAACCTTCCTGGTCATTGCATTAATCACATCACCGTATGCGGCATTTCTCTGCATCAAGGTACTACCGACACTCGCAAACGCAAAGAACAGAACTTTATTTTCAAATTAGGAACTTTGTCACCTCACGGTATTAATGAACGATTTT
>JAOWCC010001809.1:0-37719 GCA_030867875.1 Actinernus sp. WN-2022
GATTCATCATTCCTGATTCCTGATTCATCATTCCTGATTCCTGATTCATCATTCATCATTCCTGATTCATCATTCCTGATTCCTGATTCATCATTCCTGATTCCAGATTCATCAGTCCTGATTCATGATTCACCAATCCTGATTCCTGATTCATCATTCCTCTTTCCTGATTCATCATTCCTGATTCCTGATACATCATTCATCATTCCTGATTCATCATTCATCATTCCTGATTCATCATTCCTGATTCCTGATTTATCATTCCTGATTCATCATTCCTGATTCCTGATTCATCATTCCTGATTCCTGATTCATCATTCCTCATTCCTGATTCCTCATTCCTGATTCATCATTCCTGATTCCTGATTCATCATTCCTGATTCCTGATTGATCATTCCTGATTCCTGATTCATCATTCGTCATTCCTGATTGATCATTCATCATTCCTGATTCATCATTCTTGATTCCTGATTCATCATTCCTGATTCCTGATTCATCATTCAACATTCCTGATTCCTGATTCATCATTGCTGATTCCTGATTCATCATTCATCATTCCTGATTGATCATTCCTTATTCCCGATTCATCATTCCTGATTCCTGATTCATCATTCCTGATTCCTGATTCATCATTCCTGATTCATGATTCACCATTCCTGATTCCTGATTCATCATTCCTCTTTCCTGATTCATCATTCCTGATTCCTGTTACATCATTCATCATTCCTGATTCATCATTCATCATTCCTGATTCATCATTCCTGATTCCTGATTTATCATTCCTGATTCATCATTCCTGATTCCTGATTCGTCATTCCTGATTCCTGATTCATCATTCCTCATTCCTGATTCATCATTACTGATTCCTGATTCATCATTCCTGATTCCTGATTCATCATTCCTGATTCCTGATTCATCATTCCTCATTCCTGATTCATCATTCCTGATTCCTGATTCATCATTCCTGATTCCTGATTCCTCATTCACCATTCCTGATTCATCATTCCTGATTCCTGATTCATCATTCCTGATACATCATTCATCATTCCTGATTCATCATTCCTCATTCCTGATTCATTCAATGTGCCGTAAAATTCTCAAACGGAGAGATTCCATCTTTCCAGCCAATTCATAGATTCCTGACCGCGAGCTAATCTTAAAAACGTTCAATGTGCCGTAAAATTCTCAAACGGAGAGATTCCATCTTTCCAGCCAATTCATAGATTCCTGACCGCGAGCTAATCTTAAAAACGTTCAATGTGCCGTAAAATTCTCAAACGGAGAGATTCCATCTTTCCAGCCAATTCATAGATTCCTGACCGCGAGCTAATCTTAAAAACGTTCAATGTGCCGTAAAATTCTCAAACGGAGAGATTCCATCTTTCCAGCCAATTCATAGATTCCTGACCGCGAGCTAATCTTAAAAACGTTCAATGTGCCGTAAAATTCCCAAACGGAGAGATTCCATCTTTCCAGCCAATTCATAGATTCCTGACCGCGAGCTAATCTTAAAAACGTTCAATGTGCCCTAAAATTCTCAAACGGAGAGATTCCATCTTTCCAGCCAATTCATAGAGTCCTGACCGCGAGCTCATGATTCGCCATTCCTGATTCCTGATTCATCATTCCTGTTTCCTGATTCATCATTCCTGATTCCTGATACATCATTCATCATTCCTGATTCATCATTCCTGATTCCTGATTCATCATTCCTGATTCCTGATTCATCATTCCTCATTCCTGATTCATCATTCCTCATTCCTGATTCATCATTCCTGATTCCTGATTCATCATTCCTGATTCCTGATTCATCATTACTGATTCCTGATTCATCATTCCTGATTCCTGATTCATCATTCCTGATTCCTGATTCATCATTCCTCATTCCTGATTCATCATTCCTTATTCCCGATTCATCATTCCTGATTCCTGATTCATCATTCCTGATTCCTGATTCATCATTCCTGATTCCTGATTCACCATTCCTGATACCTGATTCATCATTCCTCTTTCCTGATTCATCATTCCTGATTCATGATACATCATTCATCATTCCTGATTCATCATTCATCATTCATCATTCCTGATTGATCATTCCTTATTCCCGATTCATCATTCCTGATTCCTGATTCATCATTCCTGATTCCTGATTCATCATTCATCATTCCTGATTCATCATTCCTGATTCCTGATTCATCATTCCTGATTCCAGATTCATCAGTCCTGATTCATGATTCACCAATCCTGATTCCTGATTCATCATTCCTCTTTCCTGATTCATCATTCCTGATTCCTGATACATCATTCATCATTCCTGATTCATCATTCATCATTCCTGATTCATCATTCCTGATTCCTGATTTATCATTCCTGATTCATCATTCCTGATTCCTGATTCATCATTCCTGATTCCTGATTCATCATTCCTCATTCCTGATTCCTCATTCCTGATTCATCATTACTGATTCCTGATTCATCATTCCTGATTCCTGATTCATCATTCCTGATTCCTGATTCATCATTCCTCATTCCTGATTCATCATTCCTTATTCCCGATTCATCATTCCTGATTCCTGATTCATCATTCCTGATTCCTGATTCATCATTCCTGATTCCTGATTCACCATTCCTGATACCTGATTCATCATTCCTCTTTCCTGATTCATCATTCCTGATTCATGATACATCATTCATCATTCCTGATTCATCATTCATCATTCCTGATTCATCATTCCTGATTTCTGATTTATCATTCCTGATTCATCATTCCTGATTCCTGATTCATCATTCCTCATTCCTGATTCATCATTCCTGATTCCTGATTCATCATTCCTGATTCCTGATTCATCATTCCTGATTCCTGATTCATCATTCCTCATTCCTGATTCATCATTCCTGATTCCTGATTGATCATTCCTCATTCCTGATTCCTGAGTCATCATTCCTGATTCATCATTCCTGATTCATCATTCCTCATTCCTGATTCATCATTCTTCATTCCTGATTAATCATTCCTCATTCCTGATTCATCATTCCTGATTCATGATTCACCATTCCTGATTCCTGATACATCATTCATCATTCCTGATTCATCATTCCTGATTCCTGATTCATCATTCCTGATTCATCATTCCTGATTCCTGATTCATCATTCCTGATTCCTGATTCATCAATCCTCATTCCTGATTCATCATTCCTGATTCCTGATTGATCATTCCTCATTCCTGATTGATCATTCCTGATTCCTGATTCCTGATTCATCATTCCTGATTCCTGATTAATCACTCCTGATTCCTGATTCATCATTCCTGGTTCCTGATTCATCATTCCTGATTCCTGATTAATCACTCCTGATTCCTGATTCCTGATTCATCATTCCTGATTCATCATTCCTGATTCATCATTCCTGATTCATCATTCCTCATTCCTGATTCATCATTCCTGATTCCTGATTCATCATTCCTGATTCCTGATTCATTATTCCTGATTCATCATTCCTGATTCCTGATTGATCATTCCTGATTCCTGATTGATCATTCATCATTCCTGATTCATCATTCTTGATTCCTGATTCATCATTCCTGATTCCTGATTAATTACTCCTGATTCCTGATTCCTGATTCATCATTCCTGATTCATCATTCCTGATTCATCATTCCTGATTCATCATTCATCATTCCTGATTCATCATTCCTGATTCCTGATTCATCATTCCTGATTCCTGATTCATTATTCCTGATTCATCATTCCTGATTCCTGATTGATCATTCCTGATTCCTGATTCATCATTCCTCATTCCTGATTCATCATTCCTCATTCCTGATTCATCATTACTCATTCCTGATTCATCATTCCTGATTCCTGTTACATCATTCATCATTCCTGATTCATCATTCCTGATTCCTGATTCATCATTCATCATTCCTGATTCATCATTCCTGATTCCTGATTCATCATTCCTCATTCCTGATTCATGATTCCTCATTCCTGATTCATCAATCCTCATTCCTGATTCATCATTCCTGATTCCTGATTCCTGATTCCTGATTCATCATTCATCATTCCTGATTCATCATTCATCATTCCTGATTCATCATTCGTCATTCCTGATTCATCATTCCTGAATCCTGATTCATTATTCCTGATTCATCATTCCTGATTCCTGATTCATCATTCCTGATTCCTGATTCATCATTCATCATTCCTGATTGATCATTCCTTATTCCTGATTGATCATTCCTGATTCCTGATTCATCATTCATCATTCCTGATTCATCATTCTTGATTCCTGATTCATCATTCCTGATTCCTGATTCATCATTCCTGATTCCTGATTCATCATTCATCATTCCTGATTCCTGATTCATCATTGCTGATTCCTGATTCATCATTCATCATTCCTGATTGATCATTCCTGATTCCCGATTCATCATTCCTGATTCCTGATTCATCATTCCTGATTCCTGATTCATCATTCATCATTCCTGATTCATCATTCCTGATTCCTGATTCATCATTCCTCATTCCTGATTCATCATTCCTGATTCCTGATTCATCATTCCTGATTCCTGATTCCTCATTCACCATTCCTGATTCATCATTCCTGATTCCTGATTCATCATTCCTGATACATCATTCATCATTCCTGATTCATCATTCCTCATTCCTGATTCATTCAATGTGCCGTAAAATTCTCAAACGGAGAGATTCCATCTTTCCAGCCAATTCATAGATTCCTGACCGCGAGCTAATCTTAAAAACGTTCAATGTGCCGTAAAATTCTCAAACGGAGAGATTCCATCTTTCCAGCCAATTCATAGATTCCTGACCGCGAGCTAATC
This sequence comes from Actinernus sp. WN-2022, assembly GCA_030867875.1. NCBI lineage: Eukaryota > Metazoa > Cnidaria > Anthozoa > Actiniaria > Actinernidae > Actinernus > Actinernus sp. WN-2022. Next base: position 4,842 of record JAOWCC010001809.1, read on the forward strand.
TTAAAAACGTTCAATGTGCCGTAAAATTCTCAAACGGAGAGATTCCATCTTTCCAGCCAATTCATAGATTCCTGACCGCGAGCTAATCTTAAAAACGTTCAATGTGCCGTAAAATTCTCAAACGGAGAGATTCCATCTTTCCAGCCAATTCATAGATTCCTGACCGCGAGCTAATCTTAAAAACGTTCAATGTGCCGTAAAATTCCCAAACGGAGAGATTCCATCTTTCCAGCCAATTCATAGATTCCTGACCGCGAGCTAATCTTAAAAACGTTCAATGTGCCCTAAAATTCTCAAACGGAGAGATTCCATCTTTCCAGCCAATTCATAGATTCCTGACCGCGAGCTCATGATTCGCCATTCCTGATTCCTGATTCATCATTCCTGTTTCCTGATTCATCATTCCTGATTCCTGATACATCATTCATCATTCCTGATTCATCATTCCTGATTCCTGATTCATCATTCCTGATTCCTGATTCATCATTCCTCATTCCTGATTCATCATTCCTCATTCCTGATTCATCATTCCTGATTCCTGATTCATCATTCCTCATTCCTGATTCATCATTACTGATTCCTGATTCATCATTCCTGATTCCTGATTCATCATTCCTGATTCCTGATTCATCATTCCTCATTCCTGATTCATCATTCCTTTTTCCCGATTCATCATTCCTGATTCCTGATTCATCATTCCTGATTCCTGATTCATCATTCCTGATTCCTGATTCACCATTCCTGATACCTGATTCATCATTCCTCTTTCCTGATTCATCATTCCTGATTCATGATACATCATTCATCATTCCTGATTCATCATTCATCATTCATCATTCCTGATTGATCATTCCTTATTCCCGATTCATCATTCCTGATTCCTGATTCATCATTCCTGATTCCTGATTCATCATTCATCATTCCTGATTCATCATTCCTGATTCCTGATTCATCATTCCTGATTCCAGATTCATCAGTCCTGATTCATGATTCACCAATCCTGATTCCTGATTCATCATTCCTCTTTCCTGATTCATCATTCCTGATTCCTGATACATCATTCATCATTCCTGATTCATCATTCATCATTCCTGATTCATCATTCCTGATTCCTGATTTATCATTCCTGATTCATCATTCCTGATTCCTGATTCATCATTCCTGATTCCTGATTCATCATTCCTCATTCCTGATTCCTCATTCCTGATTCATCATTCCTGATTCCTGATTCATCATTCCTGATTCCTGATTGATCATTCCTGATTCCTGATTCATCATTCGTCATTCCTGATTGATCATTCATCATTCCTGATTCATCATTCTTGATTCCTGATTCATCATTCCTGATTCCTGATTCATCATTCAACATTCCTGATTCCTGATTCATCATTGCTGATTCCTGATTCATCATTCATCATTCCTGATTGATCATTCCTTATTCCCGATTCATCATTCCTGATTCCTGATTCATCATTCCTGATTCCTGATTCATCATTCCTGATTCATGATTCACCATTCCTGATTCCTGATTCATCATTCCTCTTTCCTGATTCATCATTCCTGATTCCTGTTACATCATTCATCATTCCTGATTCATCATTCATCATTCCTGATTCATCATTCCTGATTCCTGATTTATCATTCCTGATTCATCATTCCTGATTCCTGATTCGTCATTCCTGATTCCTGATTCATCATTCCTCATTCCTGATTCATCATTACTGATTCCTGATTCATCATTCCTGATTCCTGATTCATCATTCCTGATTCCTGATTCATCATTCCTCATTCCTGATTCATCATTCCTGATTCCTGATTCATCATTCCTGATTCCTGATTCCTCATTCACCATTCCTGATTCATCATTCCTGATTCCTGATTCATCATTCCTGATACATCATTCATCATTCCTGATTCATCATTCCTCATTCCTGATTCATTCAATGTGCCGTAAAATTCTCAAACGGAGAGATTCCATCTTTCCAGCCAATTCATAGATTCCTGACCGCGAGCTAATCTTAAAAACGTTCAATGTGCCGTAAAATTCTCAAACGGAGAGATTCCATCTTTCCAGCCAATTCATAGATTCCTGACCGCGAGCTAATCTTAAAAACGTTCAATGTGCCGTAAAATTCTCAAACGGAGAGATTCCATCTTTCCAGCCAATTCATAGATTCCTGACCGCGAGCTAATCTTAAAAACGTTCAATGTGCCGTAAAATTCTCAAACGGAGAGATTCCATCTTTCCAGCCAATTCATAGATTCCTGACCGCGAGCTAATCTTAAAAACGTTCAATGTGCCGTAAAATTCCCAAACGGAGAGATTCCATCTTTCCAGCCAATTCATAGATTCCTGACCGCGAGCTAATCTTAAAAACGTTCAATGTGCCCTAAAATTCTCAAACGGAGAGATTCCATCTTTCCAGCCAATTCATAGAGTCCTGACCGCGAGCTCATGATTCGCCATTCCTGATTCCTGATTCATCATTCCTGTTTCCTGATTCATCATTCCTGATTCCTGATACATCATTCATCATTCCTGATTCATCATTCCTGATTCCTGATTCATCATTCCTGATTCCTGATTCATCATTCCTCATTCCTGATTCATCATTCCTCATTCCTGATTCATCATTCCTGATTCCTGATTCATCATTCCTGATTCCTGATTCATCATTACTGATTCCTGATTCATCATTCCTGATTCCTGATTCATCATTCCTGATTCCTGATTCATCATTCCTCATTCCTGATTCATCATTCCTTATTCCCGATTCATCATTCCTGATTCCTGATTCATCATTCCTGATTCCTGATTCATCATTCCTGATTCCTGATTCACCATTCCTGATACCTGATTCATCATTCCTCTTTCCTGATTCATCATTCCTGATTCATGATACATCATTCATCATTCCTGATTCATCATTCATCATTCATCATTCCTGATTGATCATTCCTTATTCCCGATTCATCATTCCTGATTCCTGATTCATCATTCCTGATTCCTGATTCATCATTCATCATTCCTGATTCATCATTCCTGATTCCTGATTCATCATTCCTGATTCCAGATTCATCAGTCCTGATTCATGATTCACCAATCCTGATTCCTGATTCATCATTCCTCTTTCCTGATTCATCATTCCTGATTCCTGATACATCATTCATCATTCCTGATTCATCATTCATCATTCCTGATTCATCATTCCTGATTCCTGATTTATCATTCCTGATTCATCATTCCTGATTCCTGATTCATCATTCCTGATTCCTGATTCATCATTCCTCATTCCTGATTCCTCATTCCTGATTCATCATTACTGATTCCTGATTCATCATTCCTGATTCCTGATTCATCATTCCTGATTCCTGATTCATCATTCCTCATTCCTGATTCATCATTCCTTATTCCCGATTCATCATTCCTGATTCCTGATTCATCATTCCTGATTCCTGATTCATCATTCCTGATTCCTGATTCACCATTCCTGATACCTGATTCATCATTCCTCTTTCCTGATTCATCATTCCTGATTCATGATACATCATTCATCATTCCTGATTCATCATTCATCATTCCTGATTCATCATTCCTGATTTCTGATTTATCATTCCTGATTCATCATTCCTGATTCCTGATTCATCATTCCTCATTCCTGATTCATCATTCCTGATTCCTGATTCATCATTCCTGATTCCTGATTCATCATTCCTGATTCCTGATTCATCATTCCTCATTCCTGATTCATCATTCCTGATTCCTGATTGATCATTCCTCATTCCTGATTCCTGAGTCATCATTCCTGATTCATCATTCCTGATTCATCATTCCTCATTCCTGATTCATCATTCTTCATTCCTGATTAATCATTCCTCATTCCTGATTCATCATTCCTGATTCATGATTCACCATTCCTGATTCCTGATACATCATTCATCATTCCTGATTCATCATTCCTGATTCCTGATTCATCATTCCTGATTCATCATTCCTGATTCCTGATTCATCATTCCTGATTCCTGATTCATCAATCCTCATTCCTGATTCATCATTCCTGATTCCTGATTGATCATTCCTCATTCCTGATTGATCATTCCTGATTCCTGATTCCTGATTCATCATTCCTGATTCCTGATTAATCACTCCTGATTCCTGATTCATCATTCCTGGTTCCTGATTCATCATTCCTGATTCCTGATTAATCACTCCTGATTCCTGATTCCTGATTCATCATTCCTGATTCATCATTCCTGATTCATCATTCCTGATTCATCATTCCTCATTCCTGATTCATCATTCCTGATTCCTGATTCATCATTCCTGATTCCTGATTCATTATTCCTGATTCATCATTCCTGATTCCTGATTGATCATTCCTGATTCCTGATTGATCATTCATCATTCCTGATTCATCATTCTTGATTCCTGATTCATCATTCCTGATTCCTGATTAATTACTCCTGATTCCTGATTCCTGATTCATCATTCCTGATTCATCATTCCTGATTCATCATTCCTGATTCATCATTCATCATTCCTGATTCATCATTCCTGATTCCTGATTCATCATTCCTGATTCCTGATTCATTATTCCTGATTCATCATTCCTGATTCCTGATTGATCATTCCTGATTCCTGATTCATCATTCCTCATTCCTGATTCATCATTCCTCATTCCTGATTCATCATTACTCATTCCTGATTCATCATTCCTGATTCCTGTTACATCATTCATCATTCCTGATTCATCATTCCTGATTCCTGATTCATCATTCATCATTCCTGATTCATCATTCCTGATTCCTGATTCATCATCCTCATTCCTGATTCATGATTCCTCATTCCTGATTCATCAATCCTCATTCCTGATTCATCATTCCTGATTCCTGATTCCTGATTCCTGATTCATCATTCATCATTCCTGATTCATCATTCATCATTCCTGATTCATCATTCGTCATTCCTGATTCATCATTCCTGAATCCTGATTCATTATTCCTGATTCATCATTCCTGATTCCTGATTCATCATTCCTGATTCCTGATTCATCATTCATCATTCCTGATTGATCATTCCTTATTCCTGATTGATCATTCCTGATTCCTGATTCATCATTCATCATTCCTGATTCATCATTCTTGATTCCTGATTCATCATTCCTGATTCCTGATTCATCATTCCTGATTCCTGATTCATCATTCATCATTCCTGATTCCTGATTCATCATTGCTGATTCCTGATTCATCATTCATCATTCCTGATTGATCATTCCTTATTCCCGATTCATCATTCCTGATTCCTGATTCATCATTCCTGATTCCTGATTCATCATTCATCATTCCTGATTCATCATTCCTGATTCCTGATTCATCATTCCTGATTCCAGATTCATCAGTCCTGATTCATGATTCACCAATCCTGATTCCTGATTCATCATTCCTCTTTCCTGATTCATCATTCCTGATTCCTGATACATCATTCATCATTCCTGATTCATCATTCATCATTCCTGATTCATCATTCCTGATTCCTGATTTATCATTACTGATTCATCATTCCTGATTCCTGATTCATCATTCCTGATTCCTGATTCATCATTCCTCATTCCTGATTCATCATTACTGATTCCTGATTCATCATTCCTGATTCCTGATTCATCATTCCTGATTCCTGATTCATCATTCCTCATTCCTGATTCATCATTCCTTATTCCCGATTCATCATTCCTGATTCCTGATTCATCATTCCTGATTCCTGATTCATCATCCTGATTCCTGATTCACCATTCCTGATACCTGATTCATCATTCCTCTTTCCTGATTCATCATTCCTGATTCATGATACATCGTTCATCATTCCTGATTCATCATTCATCATTCCTGATTCATCATTCCTGATTTCTGATTTATCATTCCTGATTCATCATTCCTGATTCCTGATTCATCATTCCTCATTCCTGATTCATCATTCCTCATTCCTGATTCATCATTACTCATTCCTGATTCATCATTCCTGATTCATCATTCCTGATTCCTGATTCATCATTGCTGATTCCTGATTGATCATTCCTCATTCCTGATTCATCATTCATCATTCCTGATTCATCATTCATCATTCCTGATTCATCATTCCTGATTTCTGATTTATCATTCCTGATTCATCATTCCTGATTCCTGATTCATCATTCCTCATTCCTGATTCATCATTCCTCATTCCTAATTCATCATTACTCATTCCTGATTCATCATTCCTGATTCATCATTCCTGATTCCTGATTCATCATTGCTGATTCCTGATTGATCATTCCTCATTCCTGATTCATCATTCCTGATTCCTGATTCATCATTCCTGATTCCTGATTCCTGATTCATCATTCCTGATTCATCATTCCTGATTCATCATTCCTCATTCCTGATTCATCATTCTTCATTCCTGATTAATCATTCCTCATTCCTGATTCCTCATTCCTGATTCATGATTCACCATTCCTGATTCCTGATACATCATTCATCATTCCTGATTCCTGTTACATCATTCATCATTCCTGATTCATCATTCCTGATTCCTGATTCATCATTCATCATTCCTGATTCATCATTCCTGATTCCTGATTCATCATTCCTCATTCATGATTCATGATTCCTCATTCCTGATTCATCAATCCTCATTCCTGATTCATCATTCCTGATTCCTGATTCCTGATTCCTGATTCATCATTCATCATTCCTGATTCATCATTCATCATTCCTGATTCATCATTCGTCATTCCTGATTCATCATTCCTGATTCCTGATTCATCATTCCTCATTCCTGATTCATGATTCCTCATTCCTGATTCATCAATCCTCATTCCTGATTCATCATTCCTGATTCCTGATTCCTGATTCCTGATTCATCATTCATCATTCCTGATTCAATCATTCATCATTCCTGATTCATCATTCGTCATTCCTGATTCATCATTCCTGAATCCTGATTCATTATTCCTGATTCATCATTCCTGATTCCTGATTCATCATTCCTGATTCCTGATTCATCATTCGTCATTCCTGATTGATCATTCATCATTCCTGATTCATCATTCTTGATTCCTGATTCATCATTCCTGATTCCTGATTCATCATTCAACATTCCTGATTCCTGATTCATCATTGCTGATTCCTGATTCATCATTCATCATTCCTGATTGATCATTCCTTATTCCCGATTCATCATTCCTGATTCCTGATTCATCATTCCTGATTCCTGATTCATCATTCCTGATTCATGATTCACCATTCCTGATTCCTGATTCATCATTCCTCTTTCCTGATTCATCATTCCTGATTCCTGTTACATCATTCATCATTCCTGATTCATCATTCATCATTCCTGATTCATCATTCCTGATTCCTGATTTATCATTCCTGATTCATCATTCCTGATTCCTGATTCGTCATTCCTGATTCCTGATTCATCATTCCTCATTCCTGATTCATCATTACTGATTCCTGATTCATCATTCCTGATTCCTGATTCATCATTCCTGATTCCTGATTCATCATTCCTCATTCCTGATTCATCATTCCTGATTCCTGATTCATCATTCCTGATTCCTGATTCCTCATTCACCATTCCTGATTCATCATTCCTGATTCCTGATTCATCATTCCTGATACATCATTCATCATTCCTGATTCATCATTCCTCATTCCTGATTCATTCAATGTGCCGTAAAATTCTCAAACGGAGAGATTCCATCTTTCCAGCCAATTCATAGATTCCTGACCGCGAGCTAATCTTAAAAACGTTCAATGTGCCGTAAAATTCTCAAACGGAGACATTCCATCTTTCCAGCCAATTGATAGATTCCTGACCGCGAGCTAATCTTAAAAACGTTCAATGTGCCGTAAAATTCTCAAACGGAGAGATTCCATCTTTCCAGCCAATTCATAGATTCCTGACCGCGAGCTAATCTTAAAACGTTCAATGTGCCGTAAAATTCTCAAACGGAGAGATTCCATCTTTCCAGCCAATTCATAGATTCCTGACCGCGAGCTAATCTTAAAAACGTTCAATGTGCCGTAAAATTCCCAAACGGAGAGATTCCATCTTTCCAGCCAATTCATAGATTCCTGACCGCGAGCTAATCTTAAAAACGTTCAATGTGCCCTAAAATTCTCAAACGGAGAGATTCCATCTTTCCAGCCAATTCATAGAGTCCTGACCGCGAGCTCATGATTCGCCATTCCTGATTCCTGATTCATCATTCCTGTTTCCTGATTCATCATTCCTGATTCCTGATACATCATTCATCATTCCTGATCATCATTCCTGATTCCTGATTCATCATTCCTGATTCCTGATTCATCAGTCCTGATTCATGTTTCACCAATCCTGATTCCTGATTCATCATTCCTGATTCCTGATACATCATTCATCATTCCTGATTCATCATTCATCATTCCTGATTCATCATTCCTGATTCCTGATTTATCATTCCTGATTCATCATTCCTGATTCCTGATTCATCATTCCTGATTCCTGATTAATCACTCCTGATTCCTGATTCCTGATTCATCATTCCTGATTCATCATTCCTGATTCATCATTCCTGATTCATCATTCATCATTCCTGATTCATCATTCCTGATTCCTGATTCATCATTCCTGATTCCTGATTCATTATTCCTGATTCATCATTCCTGATTCCTGATTCATCATTCCTGTTTCCTGATTCATTATTCCTGATTCATCATTCCTGATTCCTGATTCATCATTCATCATTCCTGATTCATCATTCTTGATTCCTGATTCATCATTCCTGATTCCTGATTCATCATTCCTGATTCCTGATTCATCATTCATCATTCCTGATTCCTGATTCATCATTGCTGATTCCTGATTCATCATTCATCATTCCTGATTGATCATTCCTTATTCCCGATTCATCATTCCTGATTCCTGATTCATCATTCCTGATTCCTGATTCATCATTCATCATTCCTGATTCATCATTCCTGATTCCTGATTCATCATTCCTGATTCATCATTCCTGATTCCTGATTCATCATTCCTGATTCCTGATTCATCATTCCTCATTCCTGATTCATCATTACTGATTCCTGATTCATCATTCCTGATTCCTGATTCATCATTCCTGATTCCTGATTCATCATTCCTCATTCCTGATTCATCATTCCTTATTCCCGATTCATCATTCCTGATTCCTGATTCATCATTCCTGATTCCTGATTCATCATTCCTGATTCCTGATTCACCATTCCTGATACCTGATTCATCATTCCTCTTTCCTGATTCATCATTCCTGATTCATGATACATCATTCATCATTCCTGATTCATCATTCATCATTCCTGATTCATCATTCATCATTCCTGATTCATCATTCCTGATTTCTGATTTATCATTCCTGATTCATCATTCCTGATTCCTGATTCATCATTCCTCATTCCTGATTCATCATTCCTCATTCCTGATTCATCATTACTCATTCCTGATTCATCATTCCTGATTCATCATTCCTGATTCCTGATTCATCATTGCTGATTCCTGATTGATCATTCCTCATTCCTGATTCATCATTCCTGATTCCTGATTCATCATTCCTGATTCCTGATTCCTGATTCATCATTCCTGATTCATCATTCCTGATTCATCATTCCTCATTCCTGATTCATCATTCTTCATTCCTCATTCCTGATTCATGATTCCTCATTCCTGATTCATCAATCCTCATTCCTGATTCATCATTCCTGATTCCTGATTCCTGATTCCTGATTCATCATTCATCATTCCTGATTCATCATTCATCATTCCTGATTCATCATTCGTCATTCCTGATTCATCATTCCTGAATCCTGATTCATTATTCCTGATTCATCATTCCTGATTCCTGATTCATCATTCCTGATTCCTGATTCATCATTCGTCATTCCTGATTGATCATTCATCATTCCTGATTCATCATTCTTGATTCCTGATTCATCATTCCTGATTCCTGATTCATCATTCCTGATTCCTGTTACATCATTCATCATTCCTGATTCATCATTCATCATTCCTGATTCATCATTCCTGATTCCTGATTTATCATTCCTGATTCATCATTCCTGATTCCTGATTCATCATTCATCATTCCTGATTCATCATTCCTGATTCATCATTCCTCATTCCTGATTCATCATTCTTCATTCCTGATTAATCATTCCTCATTCCTGATTCCTCATTCCTGATTCATGATTCACCATTCCTGATTCCTGATACATCATTCATCATTCCTGATTCCTGTTACATCATTCATCATTCCTGATTCATCATTCCTGATTCCTGATTCATCATTCATCATTCCTGATTCATCATTCCTGATTCCTGATTCATCATTCCTGATTCCTGATTCATGATTCCTCATTCCTGATTCATCAATCCTCATTCCTGATTCATCATTCCTGATTCCTGATTCCTGATTCCTGATTCCTGATTCATCATTCATCATTCCTGATTCATCATTCATCATTCCTGATTCATCATTCATCATTCCTGATTCATCATTCGTCATTCCTGATTCATCATTCCTGATTCCTGATTCATCATTCCTCATTCCTGATTCATGATTCCTCATTCCTGATTCATCAATCCTCATTCCTGATTCATCATTCCTGATTCCTGATTCCTGATTCCTGATTCATCATTCATCATTCCTGATTCATCATTCATCATTCCTGATTCATCATTCGTCATTCCTGATTCATCATTCCTGAATCCTGATTCATTATTCCTGATTCATCATTCCTGATTCCTGATTCATCATTCCTGATTCGTGATTCATCATTCGTCATTCCTGATTGATCATTCATCATTCCTGATTCATCATTCATCATTCCTGATTATCATTCCTGATTCCTGATACATCATTCATCATTCCTGATTCATCATTCCTGATTCCTGATTCATCATTCCTGATTCCTGATTCATCAGTCCTGATTCATGTTTCAACCAATCCTGATTCCTGATTCATCATTCCTGATTCCTGATACATCATTCATCATTCCTGATTCATCATTCATCATTCCTGATTCATCATTCCTGATTCCTGATTTATCATTCCTGATTCATCATTCCTGATTCCTGATTCATCATTCCTGATTCCTGATTAATCACTCCTGATTCCTGATTCCTGATTCATCATTCCTGATTCATCATTCCTGATTCATCATTCCTGATTCATCATTCATCATTCCTGATTCATCATTCCTGATTCCTGATTTATCATTCCTGATTCATCATTCCTGATTCCTGATTCATCATTCCTGATTCCTGATTAATCACTCCTGATTCCTGATTCCTGATTCATCATTCCTGATTCATCATTCCTGATTCATCATTCCTGATTCATCATTCATCATTCCTGATTCATCATTCCTGATTCATGATTCATCATTCCTGATTCCTGATTCATTATTCCTGATTCATCATTCCTGATTCCTGATTCATCATTCCTGTTTCCTGATTCATTATTCCTGATTCATCATTCCTGATTCCTGATTCATCATTCATCATTCCTGATTCATCATTCTTGATTCCTGATTCATCATTCCTGATTCCTGATTCATCATTCCTGATTCCTGATTCATCATTCATCATTCCTGATTCCTGATTCATCATTGCTGATTCCTGATTCATCATTCATCATTCCTGATTGATCATTCCTTATTCCCGATTCATCATTCCTGATTCCTGATTCATCATTCCTGATTCCTGATTCATCATTCATCATTCCTGATTCATCATTCCTGATTCCTGATTCATCATTCCTGATTCATCATTCCTGATTCCTGATTCATCATTCCTGATTCCTGATTCATCATTCCTCATTCCTGATTCATCATTACTGATTCCTGATTCATCATTCCTGATTCCTGATTCATCATTCCTGATTCCTGATTCATCATTCCTCATTCCTGATTCATCATTCCTTATTCCCGATTCATCATTCCTGATTCCTGATTCATCATTCCTGATTCCTGATTCATCATTCCTGATTCCTGATTCACCATTCCTGATACCTGATTCATCATTCCTCTTTCCTGATTCATCATTCCTGATTCATGATACATCATTCATCATTCCTGATTCATCATTCATCATTCCTGATTCATCATTCATCATTCCTGATTCATCATTCCTGATTTCTGATTTATCATTCCTGATTCATCATTCCTGATTCCTGATTCATCATTCCTCATTCCTGATTCATCATTCCTCATTCCTGATTCATCATTACTCATTCCTGATTCATCATTCCTGATTCATCATTCCTGATTCCTGATTCATCATTGCTGATTCCTGATTGATCATTCCTCATTCCTGATTCATCATTCCTGATTCCTGATTCATCATTCCTGATTCCTGATTCCTGATTCATCATTCTGATTCATCATTCCTGATTCATCATTCCTCATTCCTGATTCATCATTCTTCATTCCTCATTCCTGATTCATGATTCCTCATTCCTGATTCATCAATCCTCATTCCTGATTCATCATTCCTGATTCCTGATTCCTGATTCCTGATTCATCATTCATCATTCCTGATTCATCATTCATCATTCCTGATTCATCATTCGTCATTCCTGATTCATCATTCCTGAATCCTGATTCATTATTCCTGATTCATCATTCCTGATTCCTGATTCATCATTCCTGATTCCTGATTCATCATTCGTCATTCCTGATTGATCATTCATCATTCCTGATTCATCATTCTTGATTCCTGATTCATCATTCCTGATTCCTGATTCATCATTCCTGATTCCTGTTACATCATTCATCATTCCTGATTCATCATTCATCATTCCTGATTCATCATTCCTGATTCCTGATTTATCATTCCTGATTCATCATTCCTGATTCCTGATTCATCATTCATCATTCCTGATTCATCATTCCTGATTCATCATTCCTCATTCCTGATTCATCATTCTTCATTCCTGATTAATCATTCCTCATTCCTGATTCCTCATTCCTGATTCATGATTCACCATTCCTGATTCCTGATACATCATTCATCATTCCTGATTCCTGTTACATCATTCATCATTCCTGATTCATCATTCCTGATTCCTGATTCATCATTCATCATTCCTGATTCATCATTCCTGATTCCTGATTCATCATTCCTCATTCCTGATTCATGATTCCTCATTCCTGATTCATCAATCCTCATTCCTGATTCATCATTCCTGATTCCTGATTCCTGATTCCTGATTCCTGATTCATCATTCATCATTCCTGATTCATCATTCATCATTCCTGATTCATCATTCATCATTCCTGATTCATCATTCGTCATTCCTGATTCATCATTCCTGATTCCTGATTCATCATTCCTCATTCCTGATTCATGATTCCTCATTCCTGATTCATCAATCCTCATTCCTGATTCATCATTCCTGATTCCTGATTCCTGATTCCTGATTCATCATTCATCATTCCTGATTCATCATTCATCATTCCTGATTCATCATTCGTCATTCCTGATTCATCATTCCTGAATCCTGATTCATTATTCCTGATTCATCATTCCTGATTCCTGATTCATCATTCCTGATTCGTGATTCATCATTCGTCATTCCTGATTGATCATTGATCATTCCTGATTCATCATTCATCATTCCTGATTCATCATTCCTGATTCCTGATACATCATTCATCATTCCTGATTCATCATTCCTGATTCCTGATTCATCATTCCTGATTCCTGATTCATCAGTCCTGATTCATGCTTCACCAATCCTGATTCCTGATTCATCATTCCTGATTCCTGATACATCATTCATCATTCCTGATTCATCATTCATCATTCCTGATTCATCATTCCTGATTCCTGATTTATCATTCCTGATTCATCATTCCTGATTCCTGATTCATCATTCCTGATTCCTGATTAATCACTCCTGATTCCTGATTCCTGATTCATCATTCCTGATTCATCATTCCTGATTCATCATTCCTGATTCATCATTCATCATTCCTGATTCATCATTCCTGATTCCTGATTCATCATTCCTGATTCCTGATTCATTATTCCTGATTCATCATTCTGATTCCTGATTCATCATTCCTGATTCCTGATTCATTATTCCTGATTCATCATTCCTGATTCCTGATTCATCATTCATCATTCCTGATTCATCATTCTTGATTCCTGATTCATCATTCCTGATTCCGGATTCATCATTCCTGATTCCTGATTCATCATTCATCATTCCTGATTCCTGATTCATCATTGCTGATTCCTGATTCATCATTCATCATTCCTGATTGATCATTCCTTATTCCCGATTCATCATTCCTGATTCCTGATTCATCATTCCTGATTCCTGATTCATCATTCATCATTCCTGATTCATCATTCCTGATTCCTGATTCATCATTCCTGATTCATCATTCCTGATTCCTGATTCATCATTGCTGATTCCTGATTCATCATTCATCATTCCTGATTGATCATTCCTTATTCCCGATTCATCATTCCTGATTCCTGATTCATCATTCCTGATTCCTGATTCATCATTCCTGATTCATGATTCACCATTCCTGATTCCTGATTCATCATTCCTCTTTCCTGATTCATCATTCCTGATTCCTGTTACATCATTCATCATTCCTGATTCATCATTCATCATTCCTGATTCATCATTCCTCATTCCTGATTTATCATTCCTGATTCATCATTCCTGATTCCTGATTCGTCATTCCTGATTCCTGATTCATCATTCCTCATTCCTGATTCATCATTACTGATTCCTGATTCATCATTCCTGATTCCTGATTCATCATTCCTGATTCCTGATTCATCATTCCTCATTCCTGATTCATCATTCCTGATTCCTGATTCATCATTCCTGATTCCTGATTCATCATTCACCATTCCTGATTCATCATTCCTGATTCCTGATTCATCATTCCTGATACATCATTCATCATTCCTGATTCATCATTCCTCATTCCTGATTCATTCAATGTGCCGTAAAATTCTCAAACGGAGAGATTCCATCTTTCCAGCCAATTCATAGATTCCTGACCGCGAGCTAATCTTAAAAACGTTCAATGTGCCGTAAAATTCTCAAACGGAGAGATTCCATCTTTCCAGCCAATTCATAGATTCCTGACCGCGAGCTAATCTTAAAAACGTTCAATGTGCCGTAAAATTCTCAAACGGAGAGATTCCATCTTTCCAGCCAATTCATAGATTCCTGACCGCGAGCTAATCTTAAAAACGTTCAATGTGCCGTAAAATTCTCAAACGGAGAGATTCCATCTTTCCAGCCAATTCATAGATTCCTGACCGCGAGCTAATCTTAAAAACGTTCAATGTGCCGTAAAATTCCCAAACGGAGAGATTCCATCTTTCCAGCCAATTCATAGATTCCTGACCGCGAGCTAATCTTAAAAACGTTCAATGTGCCCTAAAATTCTCAAACGGAGAGATTCCATCTTTCCAGCCAATTCATAGAGTCCTGACCGCGAGCTCATGATTCGCCATTCCTGATTCCTGATTCATCATTCCTGTTTCCTGATTCATCATTCCTGATTCCTGATACATCATTCATCATTCCTGATTCATCATTCCTGATTCCTGATTCATCATTCCTGATTCCTGATTCATCAGTCCTGATTCATGTTTCACCAATCCTGATTCCTGATTCATCATTCCTGATTCCTGATACATCATTCATCATTCCTGATTCATCATTCATCATTCCTGATTCATCATTCCTGATTCCTGATATATCATTCCTGATTCATCAATTCCTGATTTATCATTCCTGATTCATCATTCCTGATTCCTGATTCATCATTCCTGATTCCTGATTCATCATTCCTCATTCCTGATTCATCATTCCTCATTCCTGATTCATCATTCCTGATTCCTGATTCATCATTCCTCATTCCTGATTCATCATTACTGATTCCTGATTCATCATTCCTGATTCCTGATTCATCATTCCTGATTCCTGATTCATCATTCATCATTCCTGATTGATCATTCCTTATTCCTGATTGATCATTCCTCATTCCTGATTCATCATTCATCATTCCTGATTCATCATTCTTGATTCCTGATTCATCATTCCTGATTCCTGATTCATCATTCCTGATTCCTGATTCATCATTCATCATTCCTGATTCCTGATTCATCATTGCTGATTCCTGATTCATCATTCATCATTCCTGATTGATCATTCCTTATTCCCGATTCATCATTCCTGATTCCTGATTCATCATTCCTGATTCCTGATTCATCATTCATCATTCCTGATTCATCATTCCTGATTCCTGATTCATCATTCCTGATTCCAGATTCATCAGTCCTGATTCATGATTCACCAATCCTGATTCCTGATTCATCATTCCTCTTTCCTGATTCATCATTCCTGATTCCTGATACATCATTCATCATTCCTGATTCATCATTCATCATTCCTGATTCATCATTCCTGATTCCTGATTTATCATTCCTGATTCATCATTCCTGATTCCTGATTCATCATTCCTGATTCCTGATTCATCATTCCTCATTCCTGATTCATCATTACTGATTCCTGATTCATCATTCCTGATTCCTGATTCATCATTCCTGATTCCTGATTCATCATTCCTCATTCCTGATTCATCATTCCTTATTCCCGATTCATCATTCCTGATTCCTGATTCATCATTCCTGATTCCTGATTCATCATTCCTGATTCCTGATTCACCATTCCTGATACCTGATTCATCATTCCTCTTTCCTGATTCATCATTCCTGATTCATGATACATCATTCATCATTCCTGATTCATCATTCATCATTCCTGATTCATCATTCCTGATTTCTGATTTATCATTCCTGATTCATCATTCCTGATTCCTGATTCATCATTCCTCATTCCTGATTCATCATTCCTCATTCCTGATTCATCATTACTCATTCCTGATTCATCATTCCTGATTCATCATTCCTGATTCCTGATTCATCATTGCTGATTCCTGATTGATCATTCCTCATTCCTGATTCATCATTCCTGATTCCTGATTCATCATTCCTGATTCCTGATTCCTGATTCATCATTCCTGATTCATCATTCCTGATTCATCATTCCTCATTCCTGATTCATCATTCTTCATTCCTGATTAATCATTCCTCATTCCTGATTCCTCATTCCTGATTCATGATTCACCATTCCTGATTCCTGATACATCATTCATCATTCCTGATTCCTGTTACATCATTCATCATTCCTGATTCATCATTCCTGATTCCTGATTCATCATTCATCATTCCTGATTCATCATTCCTGATTCCTGATTCATCATTCATCATTCCTGATTCATCATTCGTCATTCCTGATTCATCATTCCTGATTCCTGATTCATCATTCCTCATTCCTGATTCATGATTCCTCATTCCTGATTCATCAATCCTCATTCCTGATTCATCATTCCTGATTCCTGATTCCTGATTCCTGATTCATCATTCATCATTCCTGATTCATCATTCATCATTCCTGATTCATCATTCGTCATTCCTGATTCATCATTCCTGAATCCTGATTCATTATTCCTGATTCATCATTCCTGATTCCTGATTCATCATTCCTGATTCCTGATTCATCATTCGTCATTCCTGATTGATCATTCATCATTCCTGATTCATCATTCTTGATTCCTGATTCATCATTCCTGATTCCTGATTCATCATTCAACATTCCTGATTCCTGATTCATCATTGCTGATTCCTGATTCATCATTCATCATTCCTGATTGATCATTCCTTATTCCCGATTCATCATTCCTGATTCCTGATTCATCATTCCTGATTCCTGATTCATCATTCCTGATTCCTGATTCATCATTCCTGATTCATGATTCACCATTCCTGATTCCTGATTCATCATTCCTCTTTCCTGATTCATCATTCCTGATTCCTGTTACATCATTCATCATTCCTGATTCATCATTCATCATTCCTGATTCATCATTCCTGATTCCTGATTTATCATTCCTGATTCATCATTCCTGATTCCTGATTCGTCATTCCTGATTCCTGATTCATCATTCCTCATTCCTGATTCATCATTACTGATTCCTGATTCATCATTCCTGATTCCTGATTCATCATTCCTGATTCCTGATTCATCATTCCTCATTCCTGATTCATCATTCCTGATTCCTGATTCATCATTCCTGATTCCTGATTCCTCATTCACCATTCCTGATTCATCATTCCTGATTCCTGATTCATCATTCCTGATACATCATTCATCATTCCTGATTCATCATTCCTCATTCCTGATTCATTCAATGTGCCGTAAAATTCTCAAACGGAGAGATTCCATCTTTCCAGCCAATTCATAGATTCCTGACCGCGAGCTAATCTTAAAAACGTTCAATGTGCCGTAAAATTCTCAAACGGAGAGATTCCATCTTTCCAGCCAATTCATAGATTCCTGACCGCGAGCTAATCTTAAAAACGTTCAATGTGCCGTAAAATTCTCAAACGGAGAGATTCCATCTTTCCAGCCAATTCATAGATTCCTGACCGCGAGCTAATCTTAAAAACGTTCAATGTGCCGTAAAATTCTCAAACGGAGAGATTCCATCTTTCCAGCCAATTCATAGATTCCTGACCGCGAGCTAATCTTAAAAACGTTCAATGTGCCGTAAAATTCCCAAACGGAGAGATTCCATCTTTCCAGCCAATTCATAGATTCCTGACCGCGAGCTAATCTTAAAAACGTTCAATGTGCCCTAAAATTCTCAAACGGAGAGATTCCATCTTTCCAGCCAATTCATAGATTCCTGACCGCGAGCTCATGATTCGCCATTCCTGATTCCTGATTCATCATTCCTGTTTCCTGATTCATCATTCCTGATTCCTGATACATCATTCATCATTCCTGATTCATCATTCCTGATTCCTGATTCATCATTCCTGATTCCTGATTCATCATTCCTCATTCCTGATTCATCATTCCTCATTCCTGATTCATCATTCCTGATTCCTGATTCATCATTCCTCATTCCTGATTCATCATTACTGATTCCTGATTCATCATTCCTGATTCCTGATTCATCATTCCTGATTCCTGATTCATCATTCCTCATTCCTGATTCATCATTCCTTTTTCCCGATTCATCATTCCTGATTCCTGATTCATCATTCCTGATTCCTGATTCATCATTCCTGATTCCTGATTCACCATTCCTGATACCTGATTCATCATTCCTCTTTCCTGATTCATCATTCCTGATTCATGATACATCATTCATCATTCCTGATTCATCATTCATCATTCATCATTCCTGATTGATCATTCCTTATTCCCGATTCATCATTCCTGATTCCTGATTCATCATTCCTGATTCCTGATTCATCATTCATCATTCCTGATTCATCATTCCTGATTCCTGATTCATCATTCCTGATTCCAGATTCATCAGTCCTGATTCATGATTCACCAATCCTGATTCCTGATTCATCATTCCTCTTTCCTGATTCATCATTCCTGATTCCTGATACATCATTCATCATTCCTGATTCATCATTCATCATTCCTGATTCATCATTCCTGATTCCTGATTTATCATTCCTGATTCATCATTCCTGATTCCTGATTCATCATTCCTGATTCCTGATTCATCATTCCTCATTCCTGATTCCTCATTCCTGATTCATCATTCCTGATTCCTGATTCATCATTCCTGATTCCTGATTGATCATTCCTGATTCCTGATTCATCATTCGTCATTCCTGATTGATCATTCATCATTCCTGATTCATCATTCTTGATTCCTGATTCATCATTCCTGATTCCTGATTCATCATTCAACATTCCTGATTCCTGATTCATCATTGCTGATTCCTGATTCATCATTCATCATTCCTGATTGATCATTCCTTATTCCCGATTCATCATTCCTGATTCCTGATTCATCATTCCTGATTCCTGATTCATCATTCCTGATTCATGATTCACCATTCCTGATTCCTGATTCATCATTCCTCTTTCCTGATTCATCATTCCTGATTCCTGTTACATCATTCATCATTCCTGATTCATCATTCATCATTCCTGATTCATCATTCCTGATTCCTGATTTATCATTCCTGATTCATCATTCCTGATTCCTGATTCGTCATTCCTGATTCCTGATTCATCATTCCTCATTCCTGATTCATCATTACTGATTCCTGATTCATCATTCCTGATTCCTGATTCATCATTCCTGATTCCTGATTCATCATTCCTGATTCCTGATTCCTCATTCACCATTCCTGATTCATCATTCCTGATTCCTGATTCATCATTCCTGATACATCATTCATCATTCCTGATTCATCATTCCTCATTCCTGATTCATTCAATGTGCCGTAAAATTCTCAAACGGAGAGATTCCATCTTTCCAGCCAATTCATAGATTCCTGACCGCGAGCTAATCTTAAAAACGTTCAATGTGCCGTAAAATTCTCAAACGGAGAGATTCCATCTTTCCAGCCAATTCATAGATTCCTGACCGCGAGCTAATCTTAAAAACGTTCAATGTGCCGTAAAATTCTCAAACGGAGAGATTCCATCTTTCCAGCCAATTCATAGATTCCTGACCGCGAGCTAATCTTAAAAACGTTCAATGTGCCGTAAAATTCTCAAACGGAGAGATTCCATCTTTCCAGCCAATTCATAGATTCCTGACCGCGAGCTAATCTTAAAAACGTTCAATGTGCCGTAAAATTCCCAAACGGAGAGATTCCATCTTTCCAGCCAATTCATAGATTCCTGACCGCGAGCTAATCTTAAAAACGTTCAATGTGCCCTAAAATTCTCAAACGGAGAGATTCCATCTTTCCAGCCAATTCATAGAGTCCTGACCGCGAGCTCATGATTCGCCATTCCTGATTCCTGATTCATCATTCCTGTTTCCTGATTCATCATTCCTGATTCCTGATACATCATTCATCATTCCTGATTCATCATTCCTGATTCCTGATTCATCATTCCTGATTCCTGATTCATCATTCCTCATTCCTGATTCATCATTCCTCATTCCTGATTCATCATTCCTGATTCCTGATTCATCATTCCTCATTCCTGATTCATCATTACTGATTCCTGATTCATCATTCCTGATTCCTGATTCATCATTCCTGATTCCTGATTCATCATTCCTCATTCCTGATTCATCATTCCTTATTCCCGATTCATCATTCCTGATTCCTGATTCATCATTCCTGATTCCTGATTCATCATTCCTGATTCCTGATTCACCATTCCTGATACCTGATTCATCATTCCTCTTTCCTGATTCATCATTCCTGATTCATGATACATCATTCATCATTCCTGATTCATCATTCATCATTCATCATTCCTGATTGATCATTCCTTATTCCCGATTCATCATTCCTGATTCCTGATTCATCATTCCTGATTCCTGATTCATCATTCATCATTCCTGATTCATCATTCCTGATTCCTGATTCATCATTCCTGATTCCAGATTCATCAGTCCTGATTCATGATTCACCAATCCTGATTCCTGATTCATCATTCCTCTTTCCTGATTCATCATTCCTGATTCCTGATACATCATTCATCATTCCTGATTCATCATTCATCATTCCTGATTCATCATTCCTGATTCCTGATTTATCATTCCTGATTCATCATTCCTGATTCCTGATTCATCATTCCTGATTCCTGATTCATCATTCCTCATTCCTGATTCCTCATTCCTGATTCATCATTACTGATTCCTGATTCATCATTCCTGATTCCTGATTCATCATTCCTGATTCCTGATTCATCATTCCTCATTCCTGATTCATCATTCCTTATTCCCGATTCATCATTCCTGATTCCTGATTCATCATTCCTGATTCCTGATTCATCATTCCTGATTCCTGATTCACCATTCCTGATACCTGATTCATCATTCCTCTTTCCTGATTCATCATTCCTGATTCATGATACATCATTCATCATTCCTGATTCATCATTCATCATTCCTGATTCATCATTCCTGATTTCTGATTTATCATTCCTGATTCATCATTCCTGATTCCTGATTCATCATTCCTCATTCCTGATTCATCATTCCTGATTCCTGATTCATCATTCCTGATTCCTGATTCATCATTCCTGATTCCTGATTGATCATTCCTCATTCCTGATTCATCATTCCTGATTCCTGATTGATCATTCCTCATTCCTGATTCCTGAGTCATCATTCCTGATTCATCATTCCTGATTCATCATTCCTCATTCCTGATTCATCATTCTTCATTCCTGATTAATCATTCCTCATTCCTGATTCATCATTCCTGATTCATGATTCACCATTCCTGATTCCTGATACATCATTCATCATTCCTGATTCATCATTCCTGATTCCTGATTCATCATTCCTGATTCATCATTCCTGATTCCTGATTCATCATTCCTGATTCCTGATTCATCAATCCTCATTCCTGATTCATCATTCCTGATTCCTGATTGATCATTCCTCATTCCTGATTGATCATTCCTGATTCCTGATTCCTGATTCATCATTCCTGATTCCTGATTAATCACTCCTGATTCCTGATTCATCATTCCTGGTTCCTGATTCATCATTCCTGATTCCTGATTAATCACTCCTGATTCCTGATTCCTGATTCATCATTCCTGATTCATCATTCCTGATTCATCATTCCTGATTCATCATTCCTCATTCCTGATTCATCATTCCTGATTCCTGATTCATCATTCCTGATTCCTGATTCATTATTCCTGATTCATCATTCCTGATTCCTGATTGATCATTCCTGATTCCTGATTGATCATTCATCATTCCTGATTCATCATTCTTGATTCCTGATTCATCATTCCTGATTCCTGATTAATTACTCCTGATTCCTGATTCCTGATTCATCATTCCTGATTCATCATTCCTGATTCATCATTCCTGATTCATCATTCATCATTCCTGATTCATCATTCCTGATTCCTGATTCATCATTCCTGATTCCTGATTCATTATTCCTGATTCATCATTCCTGATTCCTGATTGATCATTCCTGATTCCTGATTCATCATTCCTCATTCCTGATTCATCATTCCTCATTCCTGATTCATCATTACTCATTCCTGATTCATCATTCCTGATTCCTGTTACATCATTCATCATTCCTGATTCATCATTCCTGATTCCTGATTCATCATTCATCATTCCTGATTCATCATTCCTGATTCCTGATTCATCATTCCTCATTCCTGATTCATGATTCCTCATTCCTGATTCATCAATCCTCATTCCTGATTCATCATTCCTGATTCCTGATTCCTGATTCCTGATTCATCATTCATCATTCCTGATTCATCATTCATCATTCCTGATTCATCATTCGTCATTCCTGATTCATCATTCCTGAATCCTGATTCATTATTCCTGATTCATCATTCCTGATTCCTGATTCATCATTCCTGATTCCTGATTCATCATTCATCATTCCTGATTGATCATTCCTTATTCCTGATTGATCATTCCTGATTCCTGATTCATCATTCATCATTCCTGATTCATCATTCTTGATTCCTGATTCATCATTCCTGATTCCTGATTCATCATTCCTGATTCCTGATTCATCATTCATCATTCCTGATTCCTGATTCATCATTGCTGATTCCTGATTCATCATTCATCATTCCTGATTGATCATTCCTTATTCCCGATTCATCATTCCTGATTCCTGATTCATCATTCCTGATTCCTGATTCATCATTCATCATTCCTGATTCATCATTCCTGATTCCTGATTCATCATTCCTGATTCCAGATTCATCAGTCCTGATTCATGATTCACCAATCCTGATTCCTGATTCATCATTCCTCTTTCCTGATTCATCATTCCTGATTCCTGATACATCATTCATCATTCCTGATTCATCATTCATCATTCCTGATTCATCATTCCTGATTCCTGATTTATCATTACTGATTCATCATTCCTGATTCCTGATTCATCATTCCTGATTCCTGATTCATCATTCCTCATTCCTGATTCATCATTACTGATTCCTGATTCATCATTCCTGATTCCTGATTCATCATTCCTGATTCCTGATTCATCATTCCTCATTCCTGATTCATCATTCCTTATTCCCGATTCATCATTCCTGATTCCTGATTCATCATTCCTGATTCCTGATTCATCATTCCTGATTCCTGATTCACCATTCCTGATACCTGATTCATCATTCCTCTTTCCTGATTCATCATTCCTGATTCATGATACATCGTTCATCATTCCTGATTCATCATTCATCATTCCTGATTCATCATTCCTGATTTCTGATTTATCATTCCTGATTCATCATTCCTGATTCCTGATTCATCATTCCTCATTCCTGATTCCTCATTCCTCATTCCTGATTCATCATTACTCATTCCTGATTCATCATTCCTGATTCATCATTCCTGATTCCTGATTCATCATTGCTGATTCCTGATTGATCATTCCTCATTCCTGATTCATCATTCATCATTCCTGATTCATCATTCATCATTCCTGATTCATCATTCCTGATTTCTGATTTATCATTCCTGATTCATCATTCCTGATTCCTGATTCATCATTCCTCATTCCTGATTCATCATTCCTCATTCCTAATTCATCATTACTCATTCCTGATTCATCATTCCTGATTCATCATTCCTGATTCCTGATTCATCATTGCTGATTCCTGATTGATCATTCCTCATTCCTGATTCATCATTCCTGATTCCTGATTCATCATTCCTGATTCCTGATTCCTGATTCATCATTCCTGATTCATCATTCCTGATTCATCATTCCTCATTCCTGATTCATCATTCTTCATTCCTGATTAATCATTCCTCATTCCTGATTCCTCATTCCTGATTCATGATTCACCATTCCTGATTCCTGATACATCATTCATCATTCCTGATTCCTGTTACATCATTCATCATTCCTGATTCATCATTCCTGATTCCTGATTCATCATTCATCATTCCTGATTCATCATTCCTGATTCCTGATTCATCATTCCTCATTCATGATTCATGATTCCTCATTCCTGATTCATCAATCCTCATTCCTGATTCATCATTCCTGATTCCTGATTCCTGATTCCTGATTCATCATTCATCATTCCTGATTCATCATTCATCATTCCTGATTCATCATTCGTCATTCCTGATTCATCATTCCTGATTCCTGATTCATCATTCCTCATTCCTGATTCATGATTCCTCATTCCTGATTCATCAATCCTCATTCCTGATTCATCATTCCTGATTCCTGATTCCTGATTCCTGATTCATCATTCATCATTCCTGATTCATCATTCATCATTCCTGATTCATCATTCGTCATTCCTGATTCATCATTCCTGAATCCTGATTCATTATTCCTGATTCATCATTCCTGATTCCTGATTCATCATTCCTGATTCCTGATTCATCATTCGTCATTCCTGATTGATCATTCATCATTCCTGATTCATCATTCTTGATTCCTGATTCATCATTCCTGATTCCTGATTCATCATTCAACATTCCTGATTCCTGATTCATCATTGCTGATTCCTGATTCATCATTCATCATTCCTGATTGATCATTCCTTATTCCCGATTCATCATTCCTGATTCCTGATTCATCATTCCTGATTCCTGATTCATCATTCCTGATTCATGATTCACCATTCCTGATTCCTGATTCATCATTCCTCTTTCCTGATTCATCATTCCTGATTCCTGTTACATCATTCATCATTCCTGATTCATCATTCATCATTCCTGATTCATCATTCCTGATTCCTGATT
This sequence comes from Actinernus sp. WN-2022, assembly GCA_030867875.1. Classification (NCBI taxonomy): domain Eukaryota; kingdom Metazoa; phylum Cnidaria; class Anthozoa; order Actiniaria; family Actinernidae; genus Actinernus; species Actinernus sp. WN-2022. The sequence continues at coordinate 30,717 of JAOWCC010001809.1, forward strand.
TATCATTCCTGATTCATCATTCCTGATTCCTGATTCGTCATTCCTGATTCCTGATTCATCATTCCTCATTCCTGATTCATCATTACTGATTCCTGATTCATCATTCCTGATTCCTGATTCATCATTCCTGATTCCTGATTCATCATTCCTCATTCCTGATTCATCATTCCTGATTCCTGATTCATCATTCCTGATTCCTGATTCCTCATTCACCATTCCTGATTCATCATTCCTGATTCCTGATTCATCATTCCTGATACATCATTCATCATTCCTGATTCATCATTCCTCATTCCTGATTCATTCAATGTGCCGTAAAATTCTCAAACGGAGAGATTCCATCTTTCCAGCCAATTCATAGATTCCTGACCGCGAGCTAATCTTAAAAACGTTCAATGTGCCGTAAAATTCTCAAACGGAGACATTCCATCTTTCCAGCCAATTCATAGATTCCTGACCGCGAGCTAATCTTAAAAACGTTCAATGTGCCGTAAAATTCTCAAACGGAGAGATTCCATCTTTCCAGCCAATTCATAGATTCCTGACCGCGAGCTAATCTTAAAAACGTTCAATGTGCCGTAAAATTCTCAAACGGAGAGATTCCATCTTTCCAGCCAATTCATAGATTCCTGACCGCGAGCTAATCTTAAAAACGTTCAATGTGCCGTAAAATTCCCAAACGGAGAGATTCCATCTTTCCAGCCAATTCATAGATTCCTGACCGCGAGCTAATCTTAAAAACGTTCAATGTGCCCTAAAATTCTCAAACGGAGAGATTCCATCTTTCCAGCCAATTCATAGAGTCCTGACCGCGAGCTCATGATTCGCCATTCCTGATTCCTGATTCATCATTCCTGTTTCCTGATTCATCATTCCTGATTCCTGATACATCATTCATCATTCCTGATTCATCATTCCTGATTCCTGATTCATCATTCCTGATTCCTGATTCATCAGTCCTGATTCATGTTTCACCAATCCTGATTCCTGATTCATCATTCCTGATTCCTGATACATCATTCATCATTCCTGATTCATCATTCATCATTCCTGATTCATCATTCCTGATTCCTGATTTATCATTCCTGATTCATCATTCCTGATTCCTGATTCATCATTCCTGATTCCTGATTAATCACTCCTGATTCCTGATTCCTGATTCATCATTCCTGATTCATCATTCCTGATTCATCATTCCTGATTCATCATTCATCATTCCTGATTCATCATTCCTGATTCCTGATTCATCATTCCTGATTCCTGATTCATTATTCCTGATTCATCATTCCTGATTCCTGATTCATCATTCCTGTTTCCTGATTCATTATTCCTGATTCATCATTCCTGATTCCTGATTCATCATTCATCATTCCTGATTCATCATTCTTGATTCCTGATTCATCATTCCTGATTCCTGATTCATCATTCCTGATTCCTGATTCATCATTCATCATTCCTGATTCCTGATTCATCATTGCTGATTCCTGATTCATCATTCATCATTCCTGATTGATCATTCCTTATTCCCGATTCATCATTCCTGATTCCTGATTCATCATTCCTGATTCCTGATTCATCATTCATCATTCCTGATTCATCATTCCTGATTCCTGATTCATCATTCCTGATTCATCATTCCTGATTCCTGATTCATCATTCCTGATTCCTGATTCATCATTCCTCATTCCTGATTCATCATTACTGATTCCTGATTCATCATTCCTGATTCCTGATTCATCATTCCTGATTCCTGATTCATCATTCCTCATTCCTGATTCATCATTCCTTATTCCCGATTCATCATTCCTGATTCCTGATTCATCATTCCTGATTCCTGATTCATCATTCCTGATTCCTGATTCACCATTCCTGATACCTGATTCATCATTCCTCTTTCCTGATTCATCATTCCTGATTCATGATACATCATTCATCATTCCTGATTCATCATTCATCATTCCTGATTCATCATTCATCATTCCTGATTCATCATTCCTGATTTCTGATTTATCATTCCTGATTCATCATTCCTGATTCCTGATTCATCATTCCTCATTCCTGATTCATCATTCCTCATTCCTGATTCATCATTACTCATTCCTGATTCATCATTCCTGATTCATCATTCCTGATTCCTGATTCATCATTGCTGATTCCTGATTGATCATTCCTCATTCCTGATTCATCATTCCTGATTCCTGATTCATCATTCCTGATTCCTGATTCCTGATTCATCATTCCTGATTCATCATTCCTGATTCATCATTCCTCATTCCTGATTCATCATTCTTCATTCCTCATTCCTGATTCATGATTCCTCATTCCTGATTCATCAATCCTCATTCCTGATTCATCATTCCTGATTCCTGATTCCTGATTCCTGATTCATCATTCATCATTCCTGATTCATCATTCATCATTCCTGATTCATCATTCGTCATTCCTGATTCATCATTCCTGAATCCTGATTCATTATTCCTGATTCATCATTCCTGATTCCTGATTCATCATTCCTGATTCCTGATTCATCATTCGTCATTCCTGATTGATCATTCATCATTCCTGATTCATCATTCTTGATTCCTGATTCATCATTCCTGATTCCTGATTCATCATTCCTGATTCCTGTTACATCATTCATCATTCCTGATTCATCATTCATCATTCCTGATTCATCATTCCTGATTCCTGATTTATCATTCCTGATTCATCATTCCTGATTCCTGATTCATCATTCATCATTCCTGATTCATCATTCCTGATTCATCATTCCTCATTCCTGATTCATCATTCTTCATTCCTGATTAATCATTCCTCATTCCTGATTCCTCATTCCTGATTCATGATTCACCATTCCTGATTCCTGATACATCATTCATCATTCCTGATTCCTGTTACATCATTCATCATTCCTGATTCATCATTCCTGATTCCTGATTCATCATTCATCATTCCTGATTCATCATTCCTGATTCCTGATTCATCATTCCTCATTCCTGATTCATGATTCCTCATTCCTGATTCATCAATCCTCATTCCTGATTCATCATTCCTGATTCCTGATTCCTGATTCCTGATTCCTGATTCATCATTCATCATTCCTGATTCATCATTCATCATTCCTGATTCATCATTCATCATTCCTGATTCATCATTCGTCATTCCTGATTCATCATTCCTGATTCCTGATTCATCATTCCTCATTCCTGATTCATGATTCCTCATTCCTGATTCATCAATCCTCATTCCTGATTCATCATTCCTGATTCCTGATTCCTGATTCCTGATTCATCATTCATCATTCCTGATTCATCATTCATCATTCCTGATTCATCATTCGTCATTCCTGATTCATCATTCCTGAATCCTGATTCATTATTCCTGATTCATCATTCCTGATTCCTGATTCATCATTCCTGATTCGTGATTCATCATTCGTCATTCCTGATTGATCATTCATCATTCCTGATTCATCATTCATCATTCCTGATTCATCATTCCTGATTCCTGATACATCATTCATCATTCCTGATTCATCATTCCTGATTCCTGATTCATCATTCCTGATTCCTGATTCATCAGTCCTGATTCATGTTTCACCAATCCTGATTCCTGATTCATCATTCCTGATTCCTGATACATCATTCATCATTCCTGATTCATCATTCATCATTCCTGATTCATCATTCCTGATTCCTGATTTATCATTCCTGATTCATCATTCCTGATTCCTGATTCATCATTCCTGATTCCTGATTAATCACTCCTGATTCCTGATTCCTGATTCATCATTCCTGATTCATCATTCCTGATTCATCATTCCTGATTCATCATTCATCATTCCTGATTCATCATTCCTGATTCCTGATTTATCATTCCTGATTCATCATTCCTGATTCCTGATTCATCATTCCTGATTCCTGATTAATCACTCCTGATTCCTGATTCCTGATTCATCATTCCTGATTCATCATTCCTGATTCATCATTCCTGATTCATCATTCATCATTCCTGATTCATCATTCCTGATTCCTGATTCATCATTCCTGATTCCTGATTCATTATTCCTGATTCATCATTCCTGATTCCTGATTCATCATTCCTGTTTCCTGATTCATTATTCCTGATTCATCATTCCTGATTCCTGATTCATCATTCATCATTCCTGATTCATCATTCTTGATTCCTGATTCATCATTCCTGATTCCTGATTCATCATTCCTGATTCCTGATTCATCATTCATCATTCCTGATTCCTGATTCATCATTGCTGATTCCTGATTCATCATTCATCATTCCTGATTGATCATTCCTTATTCCCGATTCATCATTCCTGATTCCTGATTCATCATTCCTGATTCCTGATTCATCATTCATCATTCCTGATTCATCATTCCTGATTCCTGATTCATCATTCCTGATTCATCATTCCTGATTCCTGATTCATCATTCCTGATTCCTGATTCATCATTCCTCATTCCTGATTCATCATTACTGATTCCTGATTCATCATTCCTGATTCCTGATTCATCATTCCTGATTCCTGATTCATCATTCCTCATTCCTGATTCATCATTCCTTATTCCCGATTCATCATTCCTGATTCCTGATTCATCATTCCTGATTCCTGATTCATCATTCCTGATTCCTGATTCACCATTCCTGATACCTGATTCATCATTCCTCTTTCCTGATTCATCATTCCTGATTCATGATACATCATTCATCATTCCTGATTCATCATTCATCATTCCTGATTCATCATTCATCATTCCTGATTCATCATTCCTGATTTCTGATTTATCATTCCTGATTCATCATTCCTGATTCCTGATTCATCATTCCTCATTCCTGATTCATCATTCCTCATTCCTGATTCATCATTACTCATTCCTGATTCATCATTCCTGATTCATCATTCCTGATTCCTGATTCATCATTGCTGATTCCTGATTGATCATTCCTCATTCCTGATTCATCATTCCTGATTCCTGATTCATCATTCCTGATTCCTGATTCCTGATTCATCATTCCTGATTCATCATTCCTGATTCATCATTCCTCATTCCTGATTCATCATTCTTCATTCCTCATTCCTGATTCATGATTCCTCATTCCTGATTCATCAATCCTCATTCCTGATTCATCATTCCTGATTCCTGATTCCTGATTCCTGATTCATCATTCATCATTCCTGATTCATCATTCATCATTCCTGATTCATCATTCGTCATTCCTGATTCATCATTCCTGAATCCTGATTCATTATTCCTGATTCATCATTCCTGATTCCTGATTCATCATTCCTGATTCCTGATTCATCATTCGTCATTCCTGATTGATCATTCATCATTCCTGATTCATCATTCTTGATTCCTGATTCATCATTCCTGATTCCTGATTCATCATTCCTGATTCCTGTTACATCATTCATCATTCCTGATTCATCATTCATCATTCCTGATTCATCATTCCTGATTCCTGATTTATCATTCCTGATTCATCATTCCTGATTCCTGATTCATCATTCATCATTCCTGATTCATCATTCCTGATTCATCATTCCTCATTCCTGATTCATCATTCTTCATTCCTGATTAATCATTCCTCATTCCTGATTCCTCATTCCTGATTCATGATTCACCATTCCTGATTCCTGATACATCATTCATCATTCCTGATTCCTGTTACATCATTCATCATTCCTGATTCATCATTCCTGATTCCTGATTCATCATTCATCATTCCTGATTCATCATTCCTGATTCCTGATTCATCATTCCTCATTCCTGATTCATGATTCCTCATTCCTGATTCATCAATCCTCATTCCTGATTCATCATTCCTGATTCCTGATTCCTGATTCCTGATTCCTGATTCATCATTCATCATTCCTGATTCATCATTCATCATTCCTGATTCATCATTCATCATTCCTGATTCATCATTCGTCATTCCTGATTCATCATTCCTGATTCCTGATTCATCATTCCTCATTCCTGATTCATGATTCCTCATTCCTGATTCATCAATCCTCATTCCTGATTCATCATTCCTGATTCCTGATTCCTGATTCCTGATTCATCATTCATCATTCCTGATTCATCATTCATCATTCCTGATTCATCATTCGTCATTCCTGATTCATCATTCCTGAATCCTGATTCATTATTCCTGATTCATCATTCCTGATTCCTGATTCATCATTCCTGATTCGTGATTCATCATTCGTCATTCCTGATTGATCATTCATCATTCCTGATTCATCATTCATCATTCCTGATTCATCATTCCTGATTCCTGATACATCATTCATCATTCCTGATTCATCATTCCTGATTCCTGATTCATCATTCCTGATTCCTGATTCATCAGTCCTGATTCATGTTTCACCAATCCTGATTCCTGATTCATCATTCCTGATTCCTGATACATCATTCATCATTCCTGATTCATCATTCATCATTCCTGATTCATCATTCCTGATTCCTGATTTATCATTCCTGATTCATCATTCCTGATTCCTGATTCATCATTCCTGATTCCTGATTAATCACTCCTGATTCCTGATTCCTGATTCATCATTCCTGATTCATCATTCCTGATTCATCATTCCTGATTCATCATTCATCATTCCTGATTCATCATTCCTGATTCCTGATTCATCATTCCTGATTCCTGATTCATTATTCCTGATTCATCATTCCTGATTCCTGATTCATCATTCCTGATTCCTGATTCATTATTCCTGATTCATCATTCCTGATTCCTGATTCATCATTCATCATTCCTGATTCATCATTCTTGATTCCTGATTCATCATTCCTGATTCCGGATTCATCATTCCTGATTCCTGATTCATCATTCATCATTCCTGATTCCTGATTCATCATTGCTGATTCCTGATTCATCATTCATCATTCCTGATTGATCATTCCTTATTCCCGATTCATCATTCCTGATTCCTGATTCATCATTCCTGATTCCTGATTCATCATTCATC
>JAOWCC010001810.1:0-46241 GCA_030867875.1 Actinernus sp. WN-2022
CAGAACGAGTTTAGCCCGCAAAAACAAAGGCTTTTATTTTCCTGGGACTCAACATGGCCGCCGCGTGAGAAGGGCGAATTGCACCAATCAGTGGTTTCCCCCAGTGGAGGGGTATCGGGCGTACCTATGGGGTTTGACTTTTAGAATTCAAGAAATGCTAATACATAATTATTCTGCAGACGCGTCCGACACTGGAAAGTATTGTTTTCCGAGAAATGTTGCAGTCTAGCTATGATCCGGTAAGTTACTTTGTTTTCGTTATAAATATTCCCGTAAATTCGTAAGGATAATAATATGGTTATAGGATAATAATATGGTTATTTCATGGAATACCAACGAAAATTTTACTTGAAATTCTTATTATTTTGGTTATACAATTTGCCTAAAGGCTCGTCGTATATATTCGCCCGCATTCCATAGAAAACCATGAAATAACCACTAAAGTTACTGACAAACGCTACAACACTGCGCGCAATATTACCAGCAATTGTTGTTTACACGGTGCAATTAGTTGCGCGCAATATTACCAGCAATTGTTGTTTACACGATGCAATTAGTTGCGCGCAATATTACCAGCAATTGTTGTTTACACGATGCAATTAGTTGCGCGCAATATTACCGGCAATTGTTGTTTACACGGTGCAATTTGTTGCGCGCAATGTTGCTGAAATAGAACTCGATCCTACTTCTACGACATTGCCGGCAATGTTGCAATGTTGCAGCGTGTGTCCGTACCTTAAGTATAGCGCCCGTGCAAGGAGATATGTTTGAAATAGCTATAAAAGGTTGTCTCATGCATGTTGGCATTGTGCATCAAAGACCGCGTACAGCAAATGTAAAATAAGTGTTGAGAAATAGTTAATCACTCATATTGTTATTGAACTGAATACTTATAACACACACGTGGATTTCACTAACTGACACAACATAATATTACTGGAACGCGTAATAAAATATGCACAATGCAACATGCACTAGACTCCTTTATTGATATAGGTCAGGAGCCCATTACCAGGAGCGTCCATCTTCCCCATTGGTTCTGGTCCCAGCACAGAAGTGGATGTGGCTAAATTTATTATTGCATTTCGCGCGAATTAAACAAAGGTCATGTTGTCTTAGCCAATCAGATAGCTAACGTCACTTCTCATTATTATTCATTGTCATTCTTCTCACTTTCAACGCGGGAATTCGAATTCTAAATTTAGCCACATCTACTCCTGTGCGAGATCCTTGCTGTCAGTTCTAACATCTAGTAAGTATTCGCGGAATCGATCTCCTATTCTCCGATGTAAAGTTTGTTACAAAGTGTACAGGTGATACAATAAATAACAATACTAGACGTACAGTCAAAATGGTCAATAACTTTAAGAGAGCCTTTGGGTCCTGAAATGAGTGTGGCAGTTTTAAATGAAAGCACATGTGCTACATGCGAATTCTAAATATAGCCACATCTACTCCTGTGCTGGGGCCCAGTCCATGACATACGAACGCTCCTATATAGGTGTATGTAGATCTGCAGGAAGTGCATACTGCTGATCTTCAAAACAAATCAGAATTTTACCCAAAGAATAACCAGTACCCGCTATGATGAATAAGTAATACCGTGGGGAGGATCCAGGATGCTGTGAGAGGAGGTTCTGAAGAGGGATTGGAGCGAGAGTTATAATTAAAAAATATAACTATTAGTAAAGTAAGACAGGAAAACTTTAAATCTTTGCTGGGGGTCTGGCAACAAGGTCAAACCCAGGCCTTAACGTACTTGAGAACCTCCTCTGGATCCATCCCATCTCCTTTCTAGTTAGAAAACAGATTCTTCTTCGCCGTCTCCTTCTTTTTACTATCATATTCACGTGACACACCTTGTGGATCCATCCCATCTCCTTTCTAGTTAGAAAACAGATTCTTCTTCGCCGTCTCCTTCTTTTACTATCATATTCACGTGACACTCCTTGTGGATCCATCCCATCTCCTTTCTAGTTAGAAAACAGATTCTTCTTCGCCGTCTCCTTCTTTTTCACTATCATATTCACGTGACACTCCATGTGGATCCATGCCATCTCCTTTCTAGTTAGAAAACAGATTCTTCTTCGCCGTCTCCTTCTTTTCACTATCATATTCACGTGATACTCCATGTGGATCTACCCCAGCTCCTTTCTAGTTAGAAAACAGATTCTTCTTCGCCGTCTCCTTCTTTTCACTATCATATTCACGTGACACTGCCATGTGGATCTACCCCAGCTCCTTTCTAGTTAGAAAACAGATTCTTCTTCGCCGTCTCCTTCTTTTTACTATCATATTCACGTGACACTCCATGGCTCACGGTGACCAGCTGGTGTACCCTTCAGCCTCGCCTTATCAATGTGTGTAATCTGATCGTCGAAGAATATGTGCGGGTTAATAGCATTCAGAACCCCGTCCTTTGGAGCCCCTGCCATGAAGAAACACTCGTCGATGTCCAGGCCCCAGTGACGGAAGGTCTTCAGAGACCTCTGACCCACCACCGCGTCACGTGATGTCACAATGAACGTCCTGATTGGACAGTTGTCTCTGTCGAACTTCTTCTGCATGCGCCCGATGGCTTCTGCAAAAGGCTTCAGTGGTCCCTAAAAAGATGAAAAATGAAGGACTAAGCTCGTGGCTCCTTGATTGGCTATAAGTCTTGAGCTAATTGCGCAACTGTTCTTGAAGGACTTCAAGCGTGCGTTATTTAAGGTTAGATACTGCTGTGCGTGTTTCGTTGACAATACATGCACAGGTTGAATGTACAATGAACGAAAAATACTAAATACCGCACGAGGCCGAAGTGAAGCAAGCACGCACGGCATTCTCTAATCCTAATTCTTTTTATAGAATATTTGACAACCATCTAGTTGTTGCGTTTGACTCAGTGCAAATTATAGCTGACTTCTCGGTTTCCGATGGATTCCAATACTTATTGAATATATCCTCGGGTTGCTAAGCAACATGAAGATAAAGCACAAATCACTGCAAACCCTGGCAGTCCTTACCTCTGACAGTGGAATATCTCTTTTTTTCAATTTCATGTTCTAGGAATGCGTCAAGTCCCTTCTCTTTGTAGATTCTCTCCGATGCATCCGAGAACAGCACGGCGTCTAGGTCAAACGCAATGCGAAGTTCTGTCTCGCTTGGTGAGTTCATGGCCTGTGTAGACAGCACTGCTGCGGGAAAACCTAAATAATAATAATAATATATAATAATAATGGAGATGGTAATAATGTTCATAATATGATGATGATGATAATAATTTTTATAATAATTTCAAGTTTTCAATTGCTATCGAATCTGATTGGTTAGTTATCCATGATTGCGTTTACTTTGCCTCGTGATTAGTTGAAGTAAAACGAATCGTGGATGACTTCAGTTCGTGATTGGTTCATTGGGTTTTTACTTACTGCTAGATTGGCTCGGGTTTTGTTTTACGATACTCAATCGAAAACCGTTAATAGAGATGGTGATCATAATAATACAAATATAATAACGATGAGGATGATGATGATAACTTATGCTGTAGCATGGGAGTAGGCAGGATTTTGCCGGGGGGGGGGGGGGGGGGGGGTACACGAGCGCCAGACCAGAGGCGCTTACCTCTATGAGAAAAACATGCTATTCATTCAATAATGTACCCATAGCGTACAAATGCATTTTTGAGATACACTCAGCCACAAGAAACGTACCTCTTACCTCTATGTATGGCTTCAACCACTTGGTCCTCATAGGAAGTGAGGAATAAGGTGACATTGAATGCCTCAAGGTATTTGACTGGATTTGTGCCTCCAGTCAATGCCATTCGTGTAACAATAAGACCTAAATAAAAGTATTTCATTTAGTGTTTCCGATAGACAAACTCTGAGGTGCGGGCCATGTGGCGCAATGGGTTAGTCCATACGGTCCCGAGCTCGATTCCTGTCGCGACCCGGCACATCTGTATCGACTGTTCATTAATGATTCGAGTAGCTTGTATAGCTTTAAATTCCCTTTATCGGGAGCTCTGACATGGAAGGGGGTAAAGTTGAGTGCACCGTCGGTCTCCTGGAGAACAGTATGCTAGACTGATGACTGCGATGAAAAGGTTACAAACCTTAAATAAAGACTTTTTTAGGTGAAAGCTTGTGGGGGAGGTTTCGATGGTTCCAACGAATTGTTGGATGGGATGGGGTGAAGATTGGAGCTTGTTCGAACAATACTGACATATACCAATAAAAAATACATTGCTGTACGCGTAAAGTATATATATGTAAGCTTTTTTGAATAAGAATAGGTTGGTGGTCATACCAATAAATATTGTTGGTGTAGTATTAAGCTTTTTTGAATAAATAAATTAATTGGTGGTCATGCATACCCCTCCCTCAGATTGGACTTCAATATTTTTCTTAGGGGGAGGGCGAAAGGCCGGATTGTTTCGCTCTATTTGACCAAGGTGGAGACTATGGAGTGTTGGCACTATATATATTTACCGTGATAGTCAATGGACTTCTGCAGTCTTATTCCCACTTGTGCATCATTGTGTGACATCGAGAGTAATGCTGAAAATTTCCTTCTCTTGTGGGTTCCTCTCTTTCAGCTGGCATTAACATTCTCAAGAGCCTGGCGAGTAATTCAAGCGATCAAGAATGTTCTCAGTCTAGCTATTCAACTATAAGTGAACTGAGCTATCGACCATGTATGTGTGGTCTGAGTAAGTGTTTGGCTGACCGCTTAATGACCACTTACCGAACACCTTAATTTTTACAGTGTTCGTGCAACTTGAAACTACTTATATATAGCAAAGATCTTTAAAATAATCAAGGGAAATCAGTGCAAATTAAAGATTTAGAAGTCAAAAAGACGATAACAGAAAATTAGGAAATAATGACACAAATTTCCACTAGCTACTGGCCTACTAAGGAACCGGGCCGCCTGGTGTCAACAGATCTTGCGAAGGTGAAGCACTTTTTCAGGCACGTCGCGCATCAGGGTTCGATTCGGGAGCGAGGGAAACATGAAGTCAGCTAAACTGCGAGCAGCCCCGCTGCTTTTCCCTCTATTGATAGTAATTTGCGAGCGGAGCGAGCGAAGAGAATTGCAATATTTTGTCTTCGCTCGCTCCACTCACAAATTACTATCAATAGAGGGAAAAAGGAGGGGTTGCTCGCAGTCTAGAAGTCAGCCAATTTTTGCTCTCAATTGCCAAAGAGAAAGAGCTCTAGCCCCTCCCCTCCCATCCTCTTCTCCCTCCCCTCCCCCCTGAGTTTGCCACGCAGGCTAAAGAGCTCCGATATAATAACATGATCATTTATACAATAATTAATATACTCCTGAATCTACCCTATTACAAGCTCTGTTTTACAATTTGTACAATTAGTATAGGTAATCAAATGGGGACGAGTGAAATTAGGGTTAAATTTCACGCATGTTTGTCAAAATCGTAGTAATTACGTCGATTTTGACAAACACAAGTGAAATTTATCCCTAATTTCACGAGTCACTATTGGATTACCATTAATATTATAAAGGGCAAATTACGATCCAGAAAAACATTATTTTAAGCGCGCGTAATTTCACATGTGAATTGAAATTAAAAATTACGCGTGAATTTTCGAGTTGAAAATTAGGGATTAATTTGTCCCTCTATGGTATTAAGTGGATAATTCCTTATGAAATATTTAACAATTAAGATCATGGGTTAACAAATGACACTGATTTATAGATATTTGTAGGTAATCATAAGGTAGACTATTAATGGAGGTATAATTTACCTTGATGAAAGGAAAAGCTGTGCCAGGTTTGAGAATCTCGTCCTCTCTACTGACTTGGAACTTTACGTACTCCTCCAGGCCTTTCTCTACAAACAAGTCATTCTCTTCTTCAAGGTTAAAGAGGGCTCTGGAGGACACAGCAACATTGATAGTTTTACTGGAATCTGTTCCCTGCAAAAACGTCAATGTCATAAAGTTTAATAATTGGCCACTTTGGAAATAATTAGGGGACTAGTGACCGAGTATGAAAAATCAATCTGATTACAAAACTAGTAGCTGCACACAGCTTTAACTCGGACCGTAGGGAAGCTCAACAAACAATGCAACGTGTTGAACGAAAAAATTGGGAAATCCCCATTTGCTCAAGATGTCAACATGTTATTACTAAGTACTTACAGTGCGACTACGTGAACGAGAACCAATCACATTGCAGAACGAAAACAAAGCCTTCCAATTTACTGTTACATGAGCCAATCAGCATCGAGCTTCGATAGGGTAAAAGGCGACTAGTTCTGAGGATGAAGAACATCGCATGGATGTGCTAGAAAACGGGGAACGGAAAGATAGGAATCAGGAACAGAGAGCGAGGAACTGGCTTTTCTTCTGAATTTTACCAACAACAACAAAATGGCTAAATACATAAAAAATGTAAAAGCCGTCGCGTCAGCTCGTATTCATAGGCATCTGAAATTTCTCGGTTCTTTCGCAGTAAACACGCGCATTATTAAAATAGCTCTTTCCACTGTACTGGCTACGGATCAACTAAGCTTATATGAAGTTGTAATATCAATAAATTAAGCGACTACCAAAATAAAATGAGCCCAAAGAAAACGAAGGTGGCGTGGACGAGCGGTTAATACGGCATGCAGACTCTGAGTTCGTTCGACTACGTTTGTAAATAGCCAGTCAATTTGCCTCCTGGTCGACTGAGATTTGACTAAACCCGACCCCACAAGCTGTTAGCTTTCAACACTATCGTGTTAAAATGACGGTCTACTTTTTTTAACAAGTGAGGGAAACAACAGAAAAATAATAACTTCAGTTGAAAATTAGGTAGCGCTCTCAACCAGACGATCGATGCAGTTAATCTAGCAAAATACACAGCCAGTCACGAGAACATACTGCTGAAATGACATGAGATGGAAAATATTTACGATGTGTGTCTAAATGTAATCTCCTGTCCGAGTTCTCCAAAGGCACCAAAGCTGGTGTCTGAGCCCACGGAACTAATCCAAATCGCCGCTGTCGGTGTGCATGTTTACAGTGTGACTGCTGTAGCCAGTTGTCGCACAGTAAACGGTTTTGTCTTCGTGTATGACAATTCCTGGAAAGAATAATCCAGAATTCACAGGGAAAAAAGCACAACTAAAAGGTGGGTGGGTCGAGTGCGGTGAAAGAAGACGCAAACCGAACGGTTAGAACAAGTGAATAAAAGTATGCAGTTTACGATGTCATAGGGATATCCCTATTTGCTGAGTGAGCTTATTTTAGGCTTTTATTTTAGGCATGTTTCATTTCCGACTACTGATTTTCAACATGAGAACTAAAACCTGAAATTTCATTTAATCGTTTCGATAATGCGTTTTGTCTAAAAGCTTTCAGATATATATTTCAATGTATTACGTTACTTAGTCGGGGCAGACGATTATTCTAGGAATCCTGGATGCGTAACCCAAATGCTAGGTGAACTAAAATGGCCTTCAATCATAAGCCAAAACAAAGTAGCTCGTCTATGTATGTTTCATCGTATATACTACAACTCAATTGATCTAGATAAGACATTATATTTAACTTCTATAAAGAGAGTTACAAGAGGCTGCCATGCAAATTCTTTAAATAGACCTCACTCAAATTGTAAAGTCCATGAGTTTAGTTTCTTTCCCTGGACTATTAAACAATGGAATAATTTGCCATTTTATATTGTAAGCATAACAGATCATCTTAAGTTTAAGATAGCTCTAAAGGAACACCTTATTGCCTCTGGCGAGTGGTTTTAATACCAATTATTTCTTTTATTTTTAACTTAAGCAGACTTATTACTGCATTTACATATTAGACCTTATTATTGTTATTATTTTATATTCATTTATTATCTAAGATTATTATTATATTTATAGTTTAAGCAGACTTATTACTGCATTTACATATTAGACCTACTAGATTCATATTGTAATTATTATACTTTAGCTTGATACTGACGTGATGCGGATATGCCGCTTTGTTAGTTAATAAACCAGAACCAGAACCATAACCAGACTTACATTCTGTTGTCATCGCTAGCTCAGTAGCTAGCTGTTCGAATGTATAGCGTTGTGCCCTTTAAAAATAAGAATTACAGCGAATGCTGAAAAGATTCACGTATTTTTGGTTCAATACTATTGAGAGTTTCATTACAAGAATAATAAGGTTGGGGAATAGAGTACCAAAGACTCATGCGTCGGCGCAGTAGCCGTGTAATCTGAGAAA
Organism: Actinernus sp. WN-2022; assembly: GCA_030867875.1. NCBI lineage: Eukaryota > Metazoa > Cnidaria > Anthozoa > Actiniaria > Actinernidae > Actinernus > Actinernus sp. WN-2022. The sequence continues at coordinate 8,223 of JAOWCC010001810.1, forward strand.
CTCATTTATCCCACATCGATAATACGGTAATGGATCTACCATGCAATTTGCCACTTCCGACGCTAAAATTTTTTTAGAGAGCGCGGAATGCACTCGGCACTGAAATAATACATATTTGTTTCACCCAATATGCCTATGAAGCGAAATTTTCGTCATTAAAATTATAGATTTCATTTGAAAGTCCTTTCGAAATGAGGAAGAATGGCGTTTTCTGTTTATCAATATCTCATATCGTTCGCGGGGAGAGGGACGACCTCGTACCGTCTGCAAATCAGGCTTTTTTTAATATGCAAATTCGATGGTCTGTGTCGTCATAAGGTTGACACAGCCATGAAGCCAAATCACAAAATGAGGAATATATCTGGAAATAGTGGGTAAAAACATTGAAACTTTGCACATGTATAGGAAAACACACACATCACTGTGGAAATCATGATGTTGCCATGGAAACACTCTTGGCCCCAGGACCATTCCACCTTGAATGTAAAATCATAGTTTTTATCTGTAACGCAAAACAATTTACACTCACATGCCTACACTGTTCTAAACCTTCTGATATGCCCATAGTGATAAAAATGTGTTTGGCAAAGGAAAATTTAGGAAATTTCTTTTTCCCATTGAAGGAGACTGGGGCTTATAGTTATGGCTGTGGTAATATCCTAATTTGCATAATGACGAAATTATTTCTTTGTACCATATGTAAAATTTACAGACAGATGTATGGAGAAGTGAAAACACGATTACACGCTTCCCAGCACAGCTACATATCCCTCGAATTTTGATCAGTTAATCTTTTACCTGGTATCTTAAGTTTGCAGACTGCGAATACTTCAGAAATTCGACTTTACGGAAATTACTTGGCATCGGATTCCCATACAAACACTGTACTTCGTGCCATGTTTGCATCCCCTACAAGATGGTGGAATTACCTTGGATTGGTCTATTTTCCAATGCATGTAAACTCACCGGCAAACTCCTCTTCAATCTCTCCACATCAGGACTGGAGACGAACTTAAGAGCTTTAGAGCTTTTTTCAGCCTCAGCGGAAACCTTTAAATTCTCATCAGCGCAGCACTGTTCATTTGCAGCCATGTTCTTGGGAGTCTTCGATGGAAATGAGTCCGTTCTTGGAAGCGCAAGCCCTGCGAAGGTCAATAAAGTATCACATGTCGCTTCTCGTATTTCGATCGCTCAATAATGTTTTAAAGTGGAATTCTTACCTTAGTAATAGGTTAGGATTTATCATAAGATAGAAAAGTACGCTCTTGTGAAGTTCTAACCAAATTTAGAAGAAAAACAGAATGTTTCTTGGTCATTTTAGAATTGAGGTGGTTTCAGTGTGTGACGTCACGACTGAAGGGGGATTCCCTGTTGGGAGCGTGTCGCTGCAAGCGAAAACGAAAGTGAAAATTATTTTACTTCCAGGAATTTGCCTTTGGATCGAAACATCATATTTGTGGAAACCTTGAGTCTTATAAGCAGCTTCAGAATTAAAACAACCAAAAAATTATTAAACAAAACCAAAACAAGAAATAGCTTTCCATCTATTAATAGTTTTGGTCACGGACGCCTGCGAAGGGACGTTTTAGGTTTATAATTTGGAAGACTTTCTAATACTATTAAACCAGTGTAAATTTAAAATGCCTTTGATAAAATATTTCTTATTAACATTAAACATAATGAGAATATATAGTCAATGAAACATTGGTGCCTAGCAGTATTATTTTATCCGTGGGTAATTCCGAGTGATAGATAATATTTCGCGACGGAAAATCCCCTTACCCTACCTACCCTGGATGCCAGAGGCTCGAAGCGAGACCTCTTTTAAGCTGACGTCGAACGAAAGCGAGACGTCAGCCCGAGTCGCCACGTTGTAAATATATTGTGAGCTACGTTGTCGATATTGTGAGCTAGGAGAAGCTGATTTCCAACCTCTGATCCAGGGTACCCTTACCCTGTTTAAGACAAAAAAAACTCAAATTTCCATACCCTGTTCAAGGCAAAGTGTTAAAATTTTATATCCCTCTATAAGACAAATAAAAAATTATCTATACTTGGATGTCAGTGTTTATTGTGATATCGTATAATGAGTGTCATAACTAAGTTTTCATCAAGCATTAGACTGTTCAATGTCAAAAACTCGAACATACCCGTAGTCCATATATGGTAGTACCCCCCTCCCCAGGGGGGAAAATCCCTTTTGTACGCCACGGAATCTCCAGCTATTTTCACGTCCACACTCCTCCTCGAAAGCCCCCCGTGTGTATGTATTTGTATAAGGGGCCTATACTGAACAGTCAATATTAAAGTTTTCTATTTCGAAATTTCGAATGCATTTCGTCTTCCCCATAAAGTCCCATCTGCAGTAATTATTTTTGTTTGCTATTATTGCTGGTTGACATTTTACTTCTACTCCTGGGTTTTCCCATAAAATGCTGACTAATTTTTATTGTGCCAACTGAGCTCTTGATAACGAAAGGGGGAAATAAAAGATTTCCTTGCATCCTGTTACAACTTACAATTGTTTTTTTTATGGAGTAGATTAAAGCAGTTCACCCTTCATGACAACTCTTAGTAGAAAGTCTGTCTAACGCAGTAAGAAAATCCGAGGAGGGAAAGCACAACTCGGCAAAAGGGTACGGTTAATTCCTAACTGGTGTTTTAAAATACATCTTATCATTTTATTTAAAATAAATGTATTTTTGTTGGGCATTCGTAATTAGCACTTCGTGCTCTTCCCTAAGGACTTGGAGTTGTTATTTAAGATGATATTTACATATAGTTTTCACTTGACGCCAACCAGTTTACACGCTTGGTTATCCGGGCAAAATGAAAGACGCTATCACTTGTTCAGATTTAGCGGAGTTCCGTATGTTTGTTCTGGAACAATTTTCTCTTCACAAGTCCAAGTTTTCAGACAAGTTTAATCAGGCCTAGAAAACAGCTACTACCACCCTTTCAGTTTCCCGATAGGTTAAAGAGGACGGCGAGTCGTTGTTCAACTACCCATCCAACGCAAACAACTTCCAGTTCAACAGTCGTGGACTCGTCAGAGGAAGGCTGGTTAACCGGCCAACATTACGAAGACAACGGCTGTTGCTTTAAATGGAAAAAGATGACAAGAAGATTTGTAGTGCTGAAAGGGAGGCGCCTTAGTAAGTGAGCAAACTCACTCTCGAATCAAGTGGAATGCTGAAAAAGCTGGAGAACGAAGCTGGCAATCTTCATAAACTACCAACAGGTCTCGGTCACGTGGGCAATGGTCAGTAATGGCCGACCCAGAACCAGCGCTTTTTCTAGCCTCTCAATGTATCACCAAGAAGGCCGGCAGTTCAATGAATCTTGGGGCCCCTGCAGAAACTGCGGTTCCTTTACGCATTGGTGGCTTGAGTGCTCAACCAGGCTCGCTAAAAACCCTCCCGTTGGAAGCCTGTACAGTTCCACTTCCCATTCCGTCCACACGGTTCCTAGGGGTTCATTTTTGGGGTTACTAGCTCAAGGCTGACGCCTCTAAAGTTCTTGGAGGCCACGAGATGTTTCTTCCCGATACCGGTAACAGGGATTTACCTGCAGTTTCCGGACGGCCTACTATCATGAATTCAAGGAAATCCTAACGCAAGATAAGTACACTTTTAATTCGTATTACGAGCAGTTCTTGAAATGTAATTTACATGAGTACCAGCAATAGGTAGCTCCCCTTATACTTAAGTTGAGTATCGTCTCAAAACTCATATTCAGTTTTGGGTTAATATAGGAATACCTGGCTGGGTTTTAGATTCTTTTGAATAGGTATAAGATTTCCTTTTATTTCTTTACCACCTAGTGCCGCGTTTAAATAACAACACATCAGAGTTGTCACGTACCGATTTTATTAACGAGGATGTTGTTGATTTACTCTTGAGTATGAGCACTGTCGTTAAGTTTTTCCTTCACTGAGAGTGGCCAAACGAGTGTAGGCTCATATCTGATCTTAGACATGTTAATCAGTATATTTATAAACTTAAATTTAATATTGAAGACGCCAACATTTTCTTCAGTACCTCCGTTATCAGCATATACAAGTTTGATATGAAACCAGGTCAACTTCACATTAATATTTGTGACGTTAACCAGTGCTTGGGTTTTCAGCGGCTGATATTTAATTCCAACATACCTAAGCATTTTCAGTTTACTGTTTTAACCATTCGGCCTGTCTCTTTATGAAAGTTTTCCGTCCTCTAGTTCGACATTGGCGAGCACAAGGTATTCATTAGTATGGATTCTCATACTATGCCGGCACATTAACATAACGGTTTTGTTTCTTTTCCTGTACGGAAAATTTATTAAGCTAATTAGTCCTCGTAGAGCTTATACACAAGAGTCCTATAGTCTCTCCTCGCTTCGTTGCCTCAGTCGTGGGTAAAATTTTCTCCTTTTCATTCGGAGTTGGTAACGTCACCCTTTTGATACCAAAAATTTTAGTCTTTCGTTCAGTTTCATCAATTGAGATACTCCTACGGAAGCCCAGGAGGGTCACTGACGGTTTTTGTTTTTGCTTTTCTGTTTTTATTTTTTGCATTTCTCAATTTCAAATCGCTGCTTTTGGATTTTGTTTGTCATGTTTTCAATTCCAAATCGCTATTTTCTGTTTTTGATTTTTGCTTTTTCGTTTTTGTTTTTACGTTTTTCAATTTCAAATTCCAAATCGCTATTTTCTGTTTTTGCTTTTTGCTTTTTCGATTTTGTTTTTACGTTTTTCAATTTCAAATCGCGTTTTTTGTTTTTTGTTTTTTGAATTTTTGATTCCAAATCGCTACTTTTGTTTTTTGTTTTTCGGTTTTTGAATTTTGTTTTTCGGATTTCGGTTTTTGTTTTTCGGTTTTTGAATTTTGTTTTTACATTTTGATTCCAAATCGCTATTTTTGTTTTTAGTTTTTCGGTTTTTGAATTTTGTTTTTCGGTTTTTGTTTTTCGGTTTTTGAATTTTGTTTTTACATTTTGATTCCAAATCGCTATTTTTGTTTTTAGTTTTTCGGTTTTTGAATTTTGTTTTTCGGTTTTTGTTTTTCGGTTTTTCAATTTTGTTTTTACGTTTTTCAATTTCAAATCGCGTTCTTCGGATTTTGAATCGCTGTTTTCTTACAATTACAATTTCAAAAACAAAATAGGTGAGTTCAAAAACAAAAACAGAATCCATGAGTTCAAAAACAAAATCGGTGAATCCAAAAACAAAAACAGAATCCATGAGTTCAAAAACAAAATCGGTGAGTGTAGACAATGATGCTCTGCGGCCGGATAGTAAAGATGGCGGACGGAGGAGGCAAAAAAGCGCATGCTGTTACTCCTGTACGTACAGTGTTTTGTTAGTACATGTAAGTTATTATTATGGATTATGTAATCGATAAGGGTCATTATCAATTCCCAGAGATGCAGATATTCTTAAATGACCTGGTGAAAAAGTCGAAATCAAATGAAATAATAGTGGAATATACGGCGTGGAATTAACTGTTACGTTTACCCCGCGTTTACGTAGGATACTATTAAAATCTTGGAAAACTAATGTTCACAGGCAATGTTAATTATCACATATCAATCATTTAGTATTAGCACCTTGAAGAGACGACTGAGGACCCTTGGTATTCGCCGGCATGTCAACGTGCCTCCGAATGACATAATTCTGGATGCAGTACAGGTCAGGACTCTTACAGTTTTAAGTGATTTTGTAGAGGGGATACATGTATTTCTGGGATATCATTATAAGGTATAAAATTTACAGTTAGGTTCCCAGTTAGAACCCCTCAACAACCCCATTGAGGTTCCCCAGTTAACATTCCCATATTGGATCCCATTTTACTAGTAATAGATAAAAAGCAAGACAGAAATATTTTTTTTTTTTTTGTTATTAACCCTTTCACTCCCGGACACAGTTGAGCTGAATTGGTAAATGTTGAGTGTAAAATCAACCCTCCCCCCTCAATTCAAGTTTGGCTAGCCCTGGCTAATTACGCACCACTGAACTTTTAAGCCAAGGGCTCGAGCTTCCCCACAATGCCATTTGGGATAATTCTATGGTGCCGTCCAGGTAAGTTTGGATCTGATATAGGGTGTTTAAATGAAATCTGCTCTAATTTTGGACCAATAAGCCAGAGGACATCATACATCCTGATATGTATGAAAAAACTGGTAAAAAAAATACAGAAATGACTTCTACAGTATTAGTAAGAATGGTAAAAGGTTGGTTTGGTTTAATGCTTTCAACATCTATTATCTTCTAATTTTTTATTACCATTGTTCTCTCAAGCTTTTAGTTCCTACATGTATATCTAAGGCCTAGTATGAATGTATTGTATTTTTAGAAAAAAACATTTTAGCAGCTCTCTTAGCATCATTATTTATTAGTAAGTTCAATTTAGTAATTTGAAGTTTATTTACTTATTACAGTTATTACATTTGTAAGTATTCTTAGTAATTTTTAGTATTGTAAATAGATGTACAGTTATATATTCTTAGTAGTAGACACACGACCCCATAAGTCTTGTGCTTTAATCATAATCGTGTTTAAATAAAGGCAATCTATCTATCTATCTTCCTCTAGATATATATTTTTATTTGTTCTCTCTCTTTCGTTTATTATCCTGCCATTTATCTCAGTCTCAATAGGTAGTGGTCAACTTGTAAGCTTTTGCTACTTTGATCCCTTAATTATTTACTACCGGTACCCCTTTTTATCGTAATATTACTCAGTGTAATCTTAGTCCATCATTAGTGTGAATTAAAAGACATCTAGAAATTAACTTTATTATGCTTTCTTTCAAGAGTGAAATTGATGGTCCTGGTGTAAACATTGGCTACAGACACATGCATCAGCGATTACGGCTACAACACGATCTTCCTGTTAAAAGGTCTGATATATTTTCATTGTTTGCACCTGGCAAAGGAGAAAATAAAATTAGAGCAGTAATAGACAGATGACTCTCTTTAAAAGGGAATGAAATGTTATTTTCTCCTTTGCCAGGTGCAAACAATGAAAATATATCAGACCTTTTAACAGGAAGATCGTGTTGTAGCCGTAATCGCTGATGCATGTGTCTGTAGCCAATGTTTACACCAGGACCATCAATTTCACTCTTGAAAGAAAGCATAATAAAGTTAATTTCTAGATGTCTTTTTAATTCACACTAATGATGGACTAAGATTACACTGAGTAATATTACGATAAAAAGGGGTACCGGTAGTAAATAATTAAGGGATCAAAGTACAGTAGCAAAAGCTTACAAGTTGACCACTACCTATTGAGACTGAGATAAATGGCAGGATAATAAACGAAAGAGAGAGAACAAATAAAAATATATATCTAGAGGAAGATATACATGTAGGAACTAAAAGCTTGAGAGAACAATGGTAATACAAATTTAGAAGATAATAGATGTTGAAAGCATTAAACCAAACCAACCTTTTACCATTCTAATACTGTATAAGTCATTTCTGTATTTTTTTTACCAGTTTTTTCATACATATCAGGATGTATGATGTCCTCTGGCTTATTGGTCCAAAATTAGAGCAGATTTCATTTAAACACCCTATATCAGATCCAAACTTACCTGGACGGCACCATAGAATTATCCCAAATGGCATTGTGGGGAAGCTCGAGCCCTTGGCTTAAAAGTTCAGTGGTGCGTAATTAGCCAGGGCTAGCCAAACTTGAATTGAGGGGGGAGGGTTGATTTTACACTCAACATTTACCAATTCAGCTAAACTGTATTTTTTTTTAATTATTTCTGTCTTGCTTTTTATCTATTACTAGTAAAATGGGATCCAATATGGGAATGTTAACTGGGGAACCTCAATGGGGTTGTTGAGGGGTTCTAACTGGGAACCTAACTGTAAATTTTATACCTTATAATGATATCCCAGAAATACATGTATCCCCTCTACAAAATCACTTAAAACTGTAAGAGTCCTGACCTGTACTGCATCCAGAATTATGTCATTCGGAGGCACGTTGACATGCCGGCGAATACCAAGGGTCCTCAGTCGTCTCTTCAAGGTGCTAATACTAAATGATTGATATGTGATAATTAACATTGCCTGTGAACATTAGTTTTCCAAGATTTTAATAGTATCCTACGTAAACGTAACAGTTAATTCCACGCCGTATATTCCACTATTATTTCATTTGATTTCGACTTTTTCACCAGGTCAATTAAGAATATCTGCATCTCTGGGAATTGATAATTACATAATTACATAATCCATAATAATAACTTACATGTACTAGCAAAACACTGTACGTACAGGAGTAACAGCATGCGCTTTTTTGCCTCCTCCGTCCGCCATCTTTACTATCGGGCCGCAGAGCATCATGGTCTACACTCACCGATTTTGTTTTTGAACTCACCGATTTTGTTTTTGAACTCATGGATTCTGTTTTTGTTTTTGGATTCACCGATTTTGTTTTTGAACTCATGGATTCTGTTTTTGTTTTTGAACTCACCGATTTTGTTTTTGAAATTGTAATTGTAAGAAAACAGCGATTCAAAATCCGAAGAACGCGATTTGGAATTGAAAAACGTAAAAACAAAATTGAAAAACCGAAAAACAAAAACCGAAATCCGAAAAACAAAATTCAAAAACCGAAAAACTAAAAACAAAAATAGCGATTTGGAATCAAAAAATGTAAAAACAAAAATTCAAAAACCGAAAAACAAAAACCGAAATCCGAAAAACAAAATTCAAAAACCGAAAAACAAAAAACAAAAGTAGCGATTTGGAATCAAAAATTCAAAAAACAAAAAACAAAAAACGCGATTTGAAATTGAAAAACGTAAAAACAAAATCGAAAAAGCAAAAACAGAAAATAGCGATTTGGAATTTGAAATTGAAAAACGTAAAAACAAAAACGAAAAAACAAAAATCAAAAACAGAAAATAGCGATTTGGAATTGAAAACATGACAAATAAAATCCAAAAGCAGCGATTTGAAATTGAGAAATACAAAAAATAAAAACAGAAAAACAAAAACCATCAGTGACCCTCCTGGGCTTCCGTATACTCCACTTGACACGAATGAGTTTTAGTTTTCTGCAGTGGCTTCAATAAATACCATTTTAGATTCATAACTGCATTTAGCTCAATGGTAGAGCTCTCCTCGAGTATTCACCTCCGGTTGGTTTGGTTCATTCTGATGCTAGTGGTTATGCCTGCGGTGGCTATACACTGTATCTTGATAGGGAATTATCATATCAAGCAAGCTTTGATCTTTTACTTAAATCACTCTTGACAGTAATGCTAGGGAGCTCCTTGTTCTCCTGTATAGTCTGAAGTCGTTCAAGATGTCTTTGCGGAATAAGGCAGTTAAGACTTTCATGCACTGACTAATACTGCAGCATCTGTTCGTGCTAGAGGTAACACTGAATTCCCTCCGACTCCATGTCCTTGCGGTTGATATACGGGTTTTTATTATATATTTCGCTTGAGCGGTACAGTCAATGAATTCCTAGGTCTCTCAATGAGTTTGCCGATTCTATGAGTCGGATTGTTGATTATGATGATTGGTCTGTCTGCAATTGTTTCGGCTTATCTGCCATCTTCCCGGTTCTTTCGAAGTTCATCGATTTGCTTCTCCGTGTTCAGCTAAGTGCGTCCCGTTTTCTCCAAGTTCTGCAATCTGGGGTGTGAAGAAGTTGATCAGTTTGTGTTAATTGGCGAGGTGTTAATTGGTTATTTCCGCCTATTTGTCGTGTAATTCGAAACATCTTACACCTTGAGTTTTTTCATGCTTCGGGGACACTGGTGATTCCCAAATGACAAATCGGCTAGTTTTTGGCCTTTTATTTTTCCCTTCTGGTGTGCCTAGGTCTTCAGTTTTTTACACATTGTTGAGTTTTCTGACCCTCGAGGTATTTTTGATTCGTCACATCTCAGTTTTCCTACCATTTTCAGCGCATGCAATTTTCATTCAGCTGTACTAGTTGTCCGTTTAGATGCTTCCTAATTTTTTTTTGTTATTGCTCAGTTTACTACCGCTTTATAGCGGTTTTGTCATTAATAGTGCATATAGGAATGCACAACGCTTCATAGCGTAAGAGTGTGACTACATCGAGATTGTACGGTCACACCGCTTTATAGCGGAACACATTGGTTGTTTGTGCACTTACTATATGTATGTATTGCACACCGCTTTATAGCGGAGATACCTGGCATATAAGGGTATGAGTGAATATATTACGTGATGTACAGTTTGTTTTCATTTTAATAGGGATCACTGTCAGATCGCTTATTGTACACCGCTTCATAGCGGAGTTCAGTCCGTTACATAAGGGTACGAGTGATATATATTACGTGATGTATGGTTTGTTTCATTTTAATAGGGATCACTGTTAGATCGCTTATTGCACACCGCTTTATAGCGGAGATATCCGTACAAGGGTACGAGTGATATATTATGTGACGTTTAGTTTTGTGTCATTTTAGTAGGGGTCACTGTTAGATCGCTTGACACTCCTGGCATCATGGCCTACGCCTTGCTTTTAAGATTATGTCATAATAGCTATAACGTTGCTTTATTGTTGTCTTTTCGTAGCGATTATGTATTTCACGTCAGATTCCGTATCAGATTCCGTTTTCTCATAGTGGTTAATCTTTAGTTTTGCTTCGGTGTAGTTTCATCGTATTTGCATTTTAATAATTATCGTTTGATAATATATTTGCAATAATAAAATTACATTAATGTACAGTTGTCTTATTTACATACGGATGTTGTTGTTATTGACATGGTACTCATTCCATTCCACACTGAACCCTTATTCCCTACTATCTGTGTTGTAAGTTCTAGGTCCCAAAGTCTTTTCAGTCCCACTTCGCCATCCAGCCTTGCAGTTGCTGCCCTGTCGAGTACCAAGCTTCCTCAGCTACAGCAGCGCTCCCAACACTCTGAAGTCGTACGGCGGTTACTTAAAGGATGGAAGTCCTGGGTTGCATCTTTCCCTGAAGTCTTATATTTTCCTGCTGAAGACACTCGTGTTGCCCTGTAATTAATGTGTTTAGTTCAGTCGGGTCACACATTTTCTATAGTTCAATTGGTTTTATAGGATAATACCATGCCTGTAGTGTACCCAATCCTTGTCATTCATATTTCCTTAAGAAATTTATTTTAGTGTTGTAAAAGCCTTGCCTTTGGACCTGCAACAAAATTTGCTTGTGACTGTTTCCTTAGGTATTTAATTCTGCAGTTATTCTGCACTGTCTACATTACTTACATTCCTATTATAATTCCCACCGCGATCTTTGTAATCTTGACATAACTGGTCGGCATCCTCCTAACACGCCTTGCTTGATGTGTATGTAGAATATACAACATAAATATTTTCTATGCGGCGGAGCGCAGTGACAGAGCATAGAAATGTATTTTTGTTGGGCATTCGTAATTAGCACTTCGATTCGTGTTCTTCCCTAAGGACTTGGAGTTGTTATTTAAGATGATATTTACATATAGTTTTCACTTGACGCCAACCAGTTTACACGCTTGGTTATCCGGGCAAAATTTTCTAGACATTTCTCTGTAATCCGGGTTTAAATTAACAGCGTTTGTACATGCAAGTTTTTTCTTGTGACGACCCTTAACCTCCAGGGGTCTCGGCGAATTCGCATTGGGTTGGAGTATACGTTTCCAGAATATTTTTTATCCTCAAAGTGAGGTTTTAACATGGTTTTTCGTATCCGGCGATTCGTCATTAGTTTAACATTAATATGTAATGTTTATACGGCAATAAACTTGACATAACTGGTCGGCATCCTCCTAACACGCCTTGCTTGATGTGTATGTAGAATATACAACCTAAATATTTTCTATGCGGCGGAGCGCAGTGACAGAGCATAGAAGGAAGTTAGGTAACAGCCCACTTTCGATACATGCTTCACTTCTCACGCACAAAGGTTTCATTACGAGACTCAGGGGTAAATTAAATTTATTATTTTCTCTTTTCACGAATCACTGAGCATTGTACCCCTGAGCCTCGTATTGAAACCTTTGTGTGTGACAAGTGAAGCATATGTCTAAAGTGGGCTATTATTAGCATGGTTGTAGGTAATGGCGGGTAACTATAGTGAAGGGCCATAAGCCCTTTAGGAGCCCTAAAAAAGCAGCCAGTGAAAACTGACAGAGAAGCAGGCATTAAAGTTTGCTGGCTGTCGTCTCTTAATCTACAAGCCTGAATTAGGATAGGAGCAAGGCCATAGACCTAATTTATGAATTTCAAATCTTGTTTGAATGGATCGCAGTGCAGTACTAAGGTCAATACTGAATGCACCCACATTTAAAATCCCTCCCAAACAAACTCCAATGAACACCAGATAATTCATTACAAATTCTTTATACTATTTTTATTGAATATATGTTGGCAATGTACACGTATCTCTTATATACATGGGCATATATACATTGTATAATGTTGACTGGCAATTACTTTAGTATAAAAAAGCAGGAAATGTGGCCAATCTCAGATAACCTACTCTAAACAGTCAAGAAAGCTTTAGTAAGTAATTATTCTTTATTCACAGGAAATATTTCATACACGTTACCACTTCCGACACATCCTCGGATACCCAGGGACGGACAGTTAGTGGACGACGGGCAAAAAACGGACGAAGGAGGAGGGACTTTTCCTCCCCCCCCCCCCCCCCCCCCTCCCCCTCCGTCGCTTTTTTGCCTGTCGCCCACTAACTGCCCCTGGATATCCGAGGATGCTCATGATATTACGGGGAAACACGGAAAGTATTTCCTTCGGAAAATTAAACAGGAAGAAGTGTCCGTTGAATCGGAACCACAGGTGATACGACTACACAAATTAATCGGAACCAGTGATTGTAGGAGAAAATTAACAACAAAATCAATCACAAACGACTCTTCAGCCAGTACCGACTGTACGTACACTACAGTGACTTAATGAATCAAATTTCATCTGATGACAATGGTCGAGTGGCTTGTGTATTTAATGTATTACAAGTAATGTATTTAATGTATTACAAGTAATGTATTTAATGTATTACAAGTAATAAATGGTTGGAATGGGCCTTTTGTAGGAATGCAATCACGTGGTCGTATTCGATACCAAAAACCTGACTTCATTTATTCAGTTAAAGGAACTTTATACGATATCAGTGGTATTGTTAGCAAAACCTGTTTGTAAATGCTATTTTTAATCGCCAATCGATCGTCGATCTTTCCGCTAAAACGTTTTAAAGTTTGTTAGCCAATGGGATCACGAATGCAATGGACCTTTTGCAGGAATGCAATCACGTGGTTGTACTGGGTGAAAAATCTTAATTCATATATTTAAAGGCACTTGTACGAGATCGGTAGTGTTATTAGCAAAACCTGTTTATAAATACTTTTTTACACCTCCAATCGATTGTCGATCTTTCTAAAACAGCGTTTTTACAGATACAATGTAGCTTGCCACCGAGCAGCCATGGCAACGCCTTTCCCATGGGGATCACGTTAACGAAGTATTATATCAGCACGTGACTGTTTCCTGCAAAACGCCATTTCATTGGTTACTATAAGCACGTGACTGTTTCCTGCAAAACGCCTATTCATTGGTTATTATCAGCACTTGACTGTTTCCTGCAAAAGGCCTATTCATTGGTTACTATCAGCACGTGACTGTTTCCTGCTAAAGGCCTATTCATTGGTTACTATCAGCACGTGACTGTTTCCTGCAAAAGGCCTATTCATTGGTTACTATCAGCACGTGACTGTTTCCTGCTAAAGGCCTATTCATTGGTTACTATCAGCACGTGACTGTTTCCTGCAAAAGGCCTATTCATTGGTTACTATCAGCACTTGACTGTTTCCTGCAAAAGGCCTATTCATTGGTTACTATCAGCACGTGACTGTTTCCTGCAAAAGGCCTATTCATTGGTTACTATCAGCACTTGACTGTTTCCTGCAAAAGTCCTATTCATTGGTTACTATCAGCACGTGACTGTTTCCTGCTAAAGGCCTATTCATTGGTTTCTATCAGCACGTGACTGTTTCCTGCAAAAGGCCTATTCATTGGTTACTATCAGCACTTGACTGTTTCCTGCAAAAGGCCTATTGATTGGTTACTATCAGCACGTGACTGTTTCCTGCTAAAGGCCTATTCATTGGTTACTATCAGCACGTAACTGTTTCCTGCAAAACGCCTATTCATTGGTTACTATCAGCACGTGACTGTTTCCTGCAAAAGTCCTATTCATTGGTTACTATCAGCACGTGACTGTTTCCTGCAAAACGCCAATTCATTGGTTACTATCAGCACGTGACTGTTTCCTGCAAAACGCCTATTCATTGGTTACTATCAGCACGTGACCGTTTCCTTCAAAAGGCCTATTGCGTTATAGTAACGCCAATCGAGGAAAGTTTAACTCATGATTTCATGAATGAAAGATGGGAATAAACTTCAGACTTTCCAAGATGCATCACAGGCGCTGGTAACTACATTTTCAAACAGGCATCAAGTCCCGTAATCGACCGGGGCGAGAACTAACCGCATTGCAAAACCAAAATAAAGCATTCCTAGCGTATCCACGCGATGTTCTTCGTTCAAAAGACTTTAGAACTAGCCCACGAAATTTACCTTTCACCGGGTCGAAGCTCGAACAAGTTGAAATGCAGTCAACACTGATTGGCTCAAATAACCGTAAATTGGCCAATACTTTGTTTTCGTTCTGCAATGTGATTGGTTCTCGTTGTCTAAGTGGCCCTGTGATTGGTTCTCGTTGTCTAGTAGTCCCAGTTACTAACAGTAGTCGCAGTGTAAAATGATGTATAGTCCCTGAAAATCACAGGTTCAGCCTGTACATTTTGTATTGTAAACTAAAATCGGTCGCTGACATATGATATTCAGGATACATTAGATATTCGAGTGATATTTCAAATCCCGATATAAGCGATTTGTAGTAGTGCTCATTGTGTGTCTTCTTATTCCGAAATATGTTCAATTGAACGAACACTCATATTTAGTCTTACTGCATGTTTAAGTTTCTTTTCTTGTAGATACTCGTTAATGTTGGTAATTCAGTATTGTTTTCTTCGTCCTCACGCTATCACGCCAACTAACCATTTTCTTACTAATTTCAGTTATCTCACCTCGTGCCACACTCAGAATCGATTGTTACAACTGTTGTGATCAATCTCATATCTCACTTTCTTAATTAGACAAGTGGACAGGGTTATTGAAAAGGGAAATTGTGGAGTAATAAATCAGTACTCATTAGTATGCGATAAGTAGTGTGATAAATGGTTATCACACTGTTTAATGCATACTAATGAGCACATTGCCAAAACATTACATTCGAAAATTGAACAGAAAGCATTACATACCCATCTCAGACTTAGAAGCCGAAACTGGCACCCCATTTCAGACCTAGAACGTCAAAAAACCGATCCCCTCCAGCGGCACAAACCCGTATATAGCTTTTATATGGGAGTCCCCCATCCCCCGGGATTCAACCTTATTTATCCTTTCAGTCATTTCACGTAATACACTCGTTTTGTTGTTTCATCTGTTACAATAATCCTGTCATCTGCAAGCACTGCTAAGTAGATGGGTTCGTCAATGTTCTCACACGTTTTCCCAACAAAACGGCCGTCTAGTGTGAACTTCTGAATACGATGATTACCGCAATCACATACAAGTAGGTTACCATCATTGTCGATAGCAAGACCACGTGGGTTCATGAGCTCACCATCTTCACTTCCTTGTCTTCCTATTACAGAGCTCCTGGTTGGTATGTTATCTTGCTGGTCAAACACTTGAATGACATGATTACTATGCTGAGATACAATGAACAAGTCACCGTGAGTTATAGCAGAGAAAGGATGAAAATTCTCGCCCACTAACCTTAGGCTAAACTGAAATTGATAAGTTCCATCTCCTGTAAACACTTGAATGCGGTGATTGTTATAGTCACTGACTATAATACGTTCTTGTTCGTCTACATGTACTCCCCATGGATTACTGAACTCTCCACTACCCTGACCTCGTCTGCCAAAGCACTTCAATGGCTTTCCAGTTGTGCTGTTGAATATCTGTATCCTGTGATTGTACTGATCTGCTAACACCACGTCGTTATCGTTTAGGAATGCTATTCCATTAGGGTGGTACAGTTGTCCATCTCCATTGCCTTTACTACCAAACTGTGCTAGTAACATACCCTCCATATTGAATACAGCTATACAGTGGGACCCCCAGTCAGTGATAGCAATCCTGGTATTACTGTTGTTAACTGCAATTCCACAAGGTGTATTCAGTGGTGCCTTCAACCCTTTCATCTCAAACTGTCCAGTAATCTTCAGCTGTTGTGGTTTCACATCAATCATCAGCGGGCTATTGGACACATGCTTGCCGTTAATCTTCACATCAGCTGTAAATTGTCCCGGTACCTTGGGGGTGAATTCCACTTCATATTTCTCACCAATCCTTTCTGATACTTGTAGTAGTTTCACATCCTCTTTAGGACTGATGTTCATCTCTACAACATCTTCAGGGTCGTTGTTTGGTTCTCCCTTAGAGTTTTTAGTAAACACACTCAGCTTTGCTTCACAGAGTGCTTCTAGTTTTGATTCCACCTGTACAGTGGTCTTTACTGGGTCTGTAAGGTTTGTTTTAATCAAAGAACCGAGACCTACTTCTCGCAGTATAGTAGGCCCCTCACTAGGAACAAACAAGATCTTAGAGTAGATCTCAGTTAAATCATTTTGTAACGCCGCAAGAAGTTCGTCACATCTATTTTGTACTGAGTCTTTAGTGGTCATTATTAGATGTGCTGAGCCATATTCAAGCAGCTTGGAAACGTGCTCACTGGCACTGCCAGTTTGATGTAGTAACGATTCTTGCTCGGCTTTCTTTCGGATTAATATTTTCACCTCTTCATCTACCTGTCTCAACAAGTCTCTCTTGTTTTGTTCAATAAAGGCAATCAGTTCCTCGGCTGCTTGTAACACATTCGTTTTCGTTTCTTCGGCGGTAACCTTTATATTAGAGACACTTTCTTCTAAAAGTTTGAGTTTAGCCTGTTCTTCTGTTTCTTTGATCTTCAATTTCTGAAGTGTATCATTCAAAAGCAACTTTTGCATTTCCGCTCTTGATTCAATACCTAATAGGTCATGTGAATCTTCCTGATCCTGTAGGATACATTTCTGACATACACAGGTCTCACATGTATTACAGTAAAATTGCAAGAATTCTTTCGAGTGTAGTGGCTCCTCACAGAACGACTGCTGCTTGAAGAGAATATTATAATCTTCGGCTTGAATATCCGCTAGGTTTAAAATGTTATGTCCTTCTATGAATACATTGTGAGCATTCAAGCATTGCTCACAGAGATAACGAGCACAGTTCAAGCAGTGTGATGTTGATGGCTTTTTACAAACTGAGCAGTTTACTCCAGAGTTCGCTTCAGTGGATGTTGCGATGGACAGGACTTCAAGAATTCGCGAGTGGAAGCTGCTTGACTCTAGAGAATCGAAGTCGCTACTCTGCGGTAGATCGTGTTTCGTCTGGCACGAAGGACAACTGAATGTTTTCCCTTCTTCTTTCAGCTCAGCGTGTGTAACCAGACAATTCTTACAGAATGTGTGGAAGCATTTGAGAATCTTGGGCTCCTTCAGGGTCTCATTACAAAACGAGCACTTAGTTAGTTGTCTGAAGTTATCGAGTATTGCCTCCATTTTTTGTGAACGTGGGATATTACTTCATCTAAATATAGTCCTAAGACTACGTTATTACCATATTTCACGTTCCATGCTCCGACGTGACATCCATTGCTTGCGTTACGTTGGCGGTTCAGTTTGTACCAATTTTGGCTTTTTACGCTTGAAACGTTTCTAATGGAGAATCCAAGATCGGATTCTAATCTCAGATTAAACGGATTTTTCATTACAAAAGAAACAAAGATCCGAAAATGGATTATTTTAATTTTGGCATAAGAACAAGCTGTTGTTTTTTTATATTTAATGTTTCCGGAGAGTTAAGAGACAAATCAGCTACTTTAGTTAATATTCTGAATACTGGTGGATGCATGTGCTATTCTCAAGACGAAGACTGCTTGCCACGTATACGTTTTTCGAAACCTTTCCCAAAGAAACGCTCGGATCATGAATCCTAAGAATACGGTTTTGGATTAATCCGTGGAATCCATTCACAGTAGTGCCTACGGATTCAAAATCCGCTTTGAGAATCTAGTAATGAAACGCAACCACTGAATTTTAAGAACAATGGTTTAATGGGATACCGGCAACACTTCGCAAGTTCCAGGCGTCCTGGGGTCAGCGAACCATAATTTTACTTTTGCTATTGGAAACGTTAAAATTAAAGTGTATTGACCCACAGTATTAGGTAATTTATTATCATATGACCCGTACGGCCCCGCGCCCGCGTTCCTTTCAAAACCATTTACAAAAGTCATGTGATGAGGGCCGGACGTGTATGCCGTGAGCGGGCCGGAAAAAGCTGTCCGTCCCTGCACAATTTTTTCTTGCTGTTTTGCGGTTTGATCTACAGAAAAATATGGTCATATGATAAAATAACCTATTGATTGAGTGGGAGGGCTGGACGGGAAAATATTCGGCTCGATCGAGGTCAGGACGTACGGACCGAGCGCACAATAAGTACCTAATATTGATAACTATTTTGTCATAAGATAAATTTTCCCGCGGACTTTGACTCGTTGTTACGTTACAGACAAATGTATGCATGGAACACTCATCTGAAGACACGATCGCACGTACGCTTCCCAGCACAGCTACATCCCTCAAATTTTGATCAGTTAATCTTTTACAGACAGTGAGTATTTCAGAAATTCGATTTTACGGAAATGATTTGGCATCGGATTCCCATACAAACACTGTATTTCGCGCCATGTTTGCGCCCTTTCAAAATGTCATAATTAACCGCGAACTGGTCTGTTGTGCCTAGAAATGCTAAGATTTGCCTGTACAGAGCTTTTATACTTCCATATTTTAACTGTAGTAGTGTTCTGTGGTGTGAAGAATGCTGATAAGCTCTGGAGTCACTTTATAAGCAGGCGCTTCGTATACTACTGAATAACACTTAACACTTATTTATGAAAAGCTGGGAAAGACGTCATTAGAAAACAGAACAATCCAGGATATGGTGATAATCGTGTATAAATGCCTAACTGGTGGATCCCTTTACAAAATCTCAGAGTGAGATTCAAAAGAAGAAGTAAAAAGCTAGACTCGAGGGGAACAGAAAAACTCATCGTAACTCATATATTGCTGATCATATCCCTACACACTAGGAGATCCGCTTGTTTATCATTTCGTTTGTGGTCCCTCCAATTTTCCTCTCTCTCAATGCCTGGAGCAACGGGAGATTTGCACAATGACGTCACTGATTTAGTTACAACAGTCTAATATCCTACTTTGGCGATACATGCTTTACTTGTCACGCACAAAGGTTTTAGTATGACGCTCCGGGGTAAATTAAATGTTTTCTTTTCTTAGATAATAGAATAAATTTAATTTATCCCTGAGCCTCGTACTGAAACCTTTGTGTGTGACAAGTGAAGCATATATTCGTAGTTCATGATCGCCATTTTGAAAGGTAACCAAGCCTTTGGTGACATCGAGGCTTGAGTTGAGTCAGCTTAGTAACGTGAGGCTCTTTTAGACCCTTCTCAAGTCCCGGCCATGTTGAGTCCCAGGAGAATAAGAACCTTTGTTTTTCGCGTCTAAACTCGTTCTGAAACTGTTCAGTCCAGGCTTCGGAGAAACGACACCCCAACGGCTGAAACCGCTTGAGTTCAAGCCTACACGTGCAAAATCTAGTTTCTAGCCAGACGCGCTCCTAATGACAGGTATCGCTCACAAGACTTCAAACCAATCCTAACATAAACCCTATCCATAAATCTTACCCTAACCACTTCGAAAACAAGTTCCCAGGTAATCGACGAGGTGTTTTAGGGCTAGGGTTCACAGGTAAACAGAAGAGAAAGAAAACAGATAGAGAGAGAAAATGCGAGGATTTTATGGATTCGGAACCCACAACAGCCAACGTGATAACCACTTTACTAAGTGAACATCCACCCCCCAAGTGACAAATTGACCGATTTAGATTGTACATTTGTTATCCCAATTCAGATCATGTGACAATTAAATAAATGTGTACATTTCCTCTTGGGATACAGAAAAATAATAAAACATTACTCAAGGGAAAGGTGACCTGAGTAGTCCAGTTTCGATTCGAAATTACCGCTGAATGCGATAACTACAGACGCATTTATACAGAGAATTGAAGGTGGGCTATCCACAACTCTGTGTATTGTTGTAGCTTCTAGTTTTGTACCTTCTCGTTGGTATTTATGAATGTTTAACTTCAGACTGAGGCTAACCCTGTGTAAATGCGCCTGTAGTCATCGTATTCCGCGGTAATTTTCGAATACGAAAACAACAAATGTTCAAGCTAAATCGGTTTCATCTATTGAAATCTTTTTAACCAGCAGACAAGGAAGGCACACAGCTTTAAAGAGGACCTACTAGATACAAGAAACGTACCACGGCGGCCCCCTCCACCCCGTCCCAACCCCTACCAACAAACAGCTCCACAGCGCCCCCGCACCTGTGCCATGTCTGTGGTTATAGACAGTGCGATGAAAGTAGGTACAGGGGCACCGCAACTGGAAACTCGCCACAGCGCACCTAACCTCAGTGTCGAGCCCAGTGTAGGGAAACTGATAGCGCTAGAAGGTGACGAGGGAACTGAAGGTCAACAGGTGAGCAAGGTATTAGCCTGCAAGCTAAAGTTTTGTTTCCTGCAAGTCTGATTTTGGGTTGCCTGTGGTACGTGTTCAGGGTAATTCCAGTCCCCGCACCGCGGCAAAGGGTTATGCTCCGCTGGCCGATAAAAACGGAAGCTCAGGGGAAGCATGAGGAGCTTAACCCGACTTAGGATTTCTCAGCGTGAAGGCTATGACGTCATCAAAATCCAATTACGATTTTGACATTTTGTGGTTTCGGTGTTGTCACCACTTATAACATAAACAGTTTAACACTTTAAAGTGTTTCGAAGATCTTGAAAGATCTTCGAAAAAAAAGAAACCTAATATCTATCGTATAAGTCCTGTGGAGAGATGAAATTGGAGGCAGAAATGTATTATTGCCACATCGGTGTTCAAGACAAGCCTCGAGCCCAAAGGATGCATGGTCGCATGCGATCATGGAGGAAACGAATGCCAAGAGCTTTCCGGCACTTAAAAGGGTTTTTGGAACTTCACTTGACAAATTTAAAAAGTGGTACGCTCTGTCAAACAGCCTTTGTGGCTCTAAAGTGGGCAGATTTGTGAAGAATAAGGCTTTTGAACAGTTTCCGAGCGAGATTTCCCAAGTTAAAGTATCTGATTTGTGGCGGGAAAATGGCGAATGCGCTCCAATCGAATGGTTCTGTGATCGAAAAAACTCCGAAGAGGGCTACGTGATTACTCTGTTTGGACTCTGTTGTGGGCTGTTAAAGCAGAAACAGTCTTGTTTGGAGCAAGGATTTTTGGCCTCATCAGAATTCAAGCAAGTCATTGACGCGGTGAACTCCCTCGACCTTACGCGGTATGTGATCGGTGATTCCTATACAAAGTGAGCCCGAAGACTCGTCGCATTCAAGTGCTAGAAAACGAGCTATCGTTTTATCGGGAGAAGGTAAAGGAGACAAAATCAGCTATCGCAACGAGTGTGTTAGATACACCAATTACTCCCGGTCCCAATATGCCTTCAACAGTGAAGGATCAATCCAAAGCATCGCAAATTCCAACACTATATTTATATCGGGCCAATCAGTAAGAAACGATACTTAGGTAGTCTCTGCCGGCGTGCTTTGGACGATGCTAAGGAGATATGCGACACATATGATGGTAGTCTTGGAGGTATTCTTGGGTATGGCCTGGTTTATGGAAGCAAGATAGACCAGGATAATTTTAATGGTCCATCAAGTCCAAACCTGCCCTGGGATTTGTGGAGAATAGGCCCTTTGCTGGACCTGGTCACGTGACCTTTTTAGCCTGTCAATCAAAAAAATTTGCATGGCACAGCTTGCCAGTCAGCAAAAAAAAAAACTCTGTTAAATAAAAATTATTAAGTGAAATTATACATGTAGAGTTTTCAAAAAAATGCCATTCCTTCAGTTTTACAGATTTGAACCTAAAACTTGGACTTTTTAATAAATTTGGCTTGCTCTTTCCATTTCTGGCATTCATGTTGTTCTAGCGCCAATTTGTTTTTGATCGACAGGTCCTGCAAAGGGCCTATTTGACATAATTTTTGAATTGAGTATTGCAAATACCGTACCCCACCGTGAGGCTTTGGAACAAGGTGCAAATCTTTTATAAAATTTGCTATTTTGACTCTCTACCCAATTCTCCCAACTTTTCTTTGCTGGGAAATACCCCACCCCCAGGACAGAAAAGTTCTTAGTCAAATGCCCCATGTATGCGCAGGGAGGGGATGGGCAGGTTTGGAGGTACTAATAATCGCTCATGATTGTAAACTGCATGGCAGCACATCGTGCCACAATAGCTGCAGTCCATATATATCACAAACATAACCTTGTGAAGTGCATTTGAATATATTCATTTTGAATTTTTGCTCTTTACCTTTTATTTTTGACCAAAAACTGAAGTGATCATTTTGTTTATTTTATTACTCTTGGCTTGCCAGCAGGTATAAATGAATGTCATGCATAAAATTCATTCCCAATTTTGGATTCCTAATTTTTAATATTTGTATTAATCAGGTATTTGGATCAATATCTGTTTGTTTGTTGTTTTCTTGGGTAATCCTTTACCTGAATTCAACAGCTGAACCTGGGCAGAAATAATTAACCCCCCTTACTGCCGGTTTGTTTGTTGTTTTCTTGGGTAATCCGTTACCTGAATTCAACAGATGAACCTGGGCAGAAATAATTACATGTATACCCCCTTACTGCCTGTTTGTTTGTTGTTTTCTTGGGTAATCCGTTACCTGAATTCAACAGCTGAACCTGGGCAGAAATAATTAACCCCCCTTACTGCCGGTTTGTTTGTTGTTTTCTTGGGTAATCCGTTACCTGAATTCAACAGCTGAACCTGGGCAGAAATAATTACATGTAAACCCCCTTACTGCCTGTTTGTTTGTTGTTTTCTTGGGTAATCCGTTACCTGAATTCAACAGATCAACCTGGGCAGAAATAATTACATGTAAACCCCCTTACAGCCTGTTTGTTTGTTGTTTTCTTGGGTAATCCGTTACCTGAATTCAACAGATGAACCTGGGCAGAAATAATTACATGTAAACCCCCTTACTGCCTGTTTGTTTGTTGTTTTCTTGGGTAATCCGTTACCTGAATTCAACAGCTGAACCTGGGCAGAAATAATTACATGTAAACCCCCTTACTGCCTGTTTGTTTGTTGTTTTCTTGGGTAATCCGTTACCTGAATTCAACAGCTGAACCTGGGCAGAAATAATTAACCCCCCTTACTGCCGGTTTGTTTGTTGTTTTCTTGGGTAATCCGTTACCTGAATTCAACAGCTGAACCTGGGCAGAAATAATTAACCCCCCTTACTGCCTGTTTGTTTGTTGTTTTCTTGGGTAATCCGCTACCTGAATTCAACAGCCGTGAACCTGGGCAGAAATAATTACATGTAAACCCCCTTACTGCCTGTTTGTTTGTTGTTTTCTTGGGTAATCCGTTACCTGAATTCAACAGATGAACCTGGGCAGAAATAATTAACCCCCCTCACTGCCGGTTTGTTTGTTGTTTTCTTGGGTAATCCGTTACCTGAATTCAACAGATGAACCTGGGCAGAAATAATTACATGTAAACCCCCTTACTGCCTGTTTGTTTGTTGTTTTCTTGGGTAATCCGTTACCTGAATTCAACAGCTGAACCTGGGCAGAAATAATTACATGTAAACCCCCTTACTGCCTGTTTGTTTGTTGTTTTCTTGGGTAATCCGTTACCTGAATTCAACAGATCAACCTGGGCAGAAATAATTACATGTAAACCCCCTTACTGCCTGTTTGTTTGTTGTTTTCTTGGGTAATCCGTTACCTGAATTCAACAGATGAACCTGGGCAGAAATAATTACATGTAAACCCCCTTACTGCCTGTTTGTTTGTTGTTTTCTTGGGTAATCCGTTACCTGAATTCAACAGCTGAACCTGGGCAGAAATAATTACATGTAAACCCCCTTACTGCCTGTTTGTTTGTTGTTTTCTTGGGTAATCCGTTACCTGAATTCAACAGCTGAACCTGGGCAGAAATAATTAACCCCCCTTACTGCCGGTTTGTTTATTGTTTTCTTGGGTAATCCGTTACCTGAATTCAACAGCTGAACCTGGGCAGAAATAATTAACCCCCCTTACTGCCTGTTTGTTTGTTGTTTTCTTGGGTAATCCGTTACCTGAATTCAACAGCTGAACCTGGGCAGAAATAATTACATGTAAACCCCCTTACTGCCTGTTTGTTTGTTGTTTTCTTGGGTAATCCGTTACCTGAATTCAACAGCTGAACCTGGGCAGAAATAATTAACCCCCCTTACTGCCGGTTTGTTTATTGTTTTCTTGGGTAATCCGTTACCTGAATTCAACAGCTGAACCTGGGCAGAAATAATTAACCCCCCTTACTGCCTGTTTGTTTGTTGTTTTCTTGGGTAATCCGTTACCTGAATTCAACAGCTGAACCTGGGCAGAAATAATTACATGTAAACCCCCTTACTGCCTGTTTGTTTGTTGTTTTCTTGGGTAATCCGTTACCTGAATTCAACAGATCAACCTGGGCAGAAATAATTACATGTAAACCCCCTTACTGCCTCTTTGTTTGTTGTTTTCTTGGGTAATCCGTTACCTGAATTCAACAGATCAACCTGGGCAGAAATAATTACATGTAAACCCCCTTACTGCCTGTTTGTTTGTTGTTTTCTTGGGTAATCCGTTACCTGAATTCAACAGCTGAACCTGGGCAGAAATAATTACATGTAAACCCCCTTACTGCCTGTTTGTTTGTTGTTTTCTTGGGTAATCCGTTACCTGAATTCAACAGATGAACCTGGGCAGAAATAATTACATGCTCAAAATGCCGGTTTGTCGTGTAAATCGGGTAGTGTGATTTGGTCGACTTTGATTTCGGCGAGATGGGAACTGTTTATAGGGTTTTCGGGTTTTCCGATGCGCTCGTATTATGACAACAAGGCTGTGTGTATCCGGTCAACAAATAAAGTAACATTGTACTTCTTAGTTCCAGTATTTATACCAATATTAGTGTTTAAAGTTTGACAAATGAGAAAGATAGTAACACGTTTATAAAGATGTATTGTTCTTGACTGAAGCCGAGTTAAACTTATACTGATACCGAATACATCATTTGGTTGACTTTGATTTTCACCTTTACGCGGCTAGGTTTCACGTGCACGAAAGTTCAGACAGTCGAGTCAAGTCCAACGTATGACAATCAACTTTGTGTGCCGGTAGGAAAATGATATTTAATTAAAAGATTTATTTACGATTTTTTATGCGATTTGAAGCGGGAATCAGTGTTCATAAAGCCTGGTGAATAGTGAATTAACCAATGGCGCATGTTAGTGATTATATAGAGCTGCTAAACGAGACTCGCCTAGCTCAGATTAGACTCGTCTTAATAATTATAATAAATTATAATCAGGAGTCTAATAATGGACTCCTGCTTAAAATCCTTTTTAGAGAGTTATTATGAAATAATGAAAGTTTCATTCGCATGCCGCCAGAACGGCTTTGAATATTTTTCACCCTGACTCGGATCGGCACAAAAACGTAACATTAAACTGCAATTGTTATTGTGTTGCTGGAGCTCGGGCTGGAGTATAATGACTGATTCATTGTCCAAACACCACTGCGCCACACCGGATCATTTAAAATGTTACCTATACTTTAGGTATTTCTAGTACTAAGGTCTCACTGAAACGCTTTAAAATTCGCTCAAATTCCATAAAAGCCGTTCGTAAAATACTATAGTTTCATATCGACAGAGAAAGTATAATTGCGATACAATGGAAATTTTAGTTAACTTTCCGCGACTGGCAAACATCCCATACATTTTCTAGACCTTTCGCAGCATGGTTTTAACTTTACGCCACGTGAACACCATCGTATATATAAATTGAGTGTAGTTCTGGTCATTAAATAAACTAAAATTGAAAGATTAAGTATCGTGTTGATAGATTTTAATTACTTAGCGCTCTCGACTGGTGACAGCATTTCCAATTACAACATTCCTATAAAACCATATACCAGTGTTTCAGATTACAGCTCCTATTGTTTTAAGGGACACTGTATGTCCCTTAGCTGTGGGGTGCCAAAATCCTAACTCGGGTAAAGCTCCTCATAGATTGTTTAAATACTGATTTGGTAAGTGTTCCGAGGGCTTAACCTTTTTTAATAAATATTTTTCTAAATTCGCAGTGAATTACAAATTAAGAAAACTTCAACCTGTCAAAGTAGTATGCTTTAATTGACAAATCGCATACATGTTTCCCATTGTCTGTATTGTTATTGATCATAGAAATGACGTCATAAAATATTTAAAATTCAACTGGAGCAACGAGGCCAGTGAGTTGTTTCACTCAGTGCAAAGTTTTCGACATTTTATGGCCTAATTTCTACGATCAATAAGAGTTCTGTCAATGGAAAGTGTATGCAGTTTGTTTTTTTATAACAAGAAAACACCTAGCTCCAAACGAGTTTAATCAACTGCATTTGAGTCGAAAAGTTCCAAAAGTTAAAAACATTCTTGCCCCTTGGAATTGGCTTACAACTATTCACTATTACTTAAATACGTTATGCAGACATCTTAAAGAGGAGATTCAAAAATTCCCTGAGTAACTCACAAACTGACAAAGTCGGCTACAATTCGCTGATTTTATTCACCCGAGAAAATCAAACTTTGACAAATGGTAGCACGCGATGAAGGTTGGCTCGCTGATTAACTTTTATCATTGTTGAAATGCTTATGAAATCCTAAATTTCTTGGGTTTTTCTGGATCAGAAAAGTTCTCATTTTTATTGAAGACTTCTGAGTTCTGACTCTAAGAGAACTGCTGTTGGTAGAAAGTCTGAACTACAAATTCACTAAAATATCTTTCCTCCACTCGAGAGAGAACTAAAATGTTGACAAATGATACACTACAAGGAAGTTTGACTCACCGATTAACTTCTCCTAGTGATGAAATGTTCCTTATTTTCTTGCTTTCTGGATAAGAAGTTTACAACACAGCCATTTGAATTCACAAATCTCACGAAAGCACTTTGAAACGCTGCCACCGCTTGCGAGGACGTCATTTTCAGTGTCAATACCATCAGCGAGAAAATTGGCTGTTGTAAAAAGTAGTTTTGTTGTTTTTGAGAAAACATTTCACAGGCCTAAAAACAAGGCTGATTATATTGCCTTTAGCTTTGTTTTCTTTCAGTTTGCGCGGGAAACTGGCGGGACGAACGCGCGTCAGGTTCGTCAAAAGCGCATGCGCCTTGCGCTTTCTGTCCCCTTGTTCGCGCACCGTAGGTACCACAGGTAACCCATAATCAGACTTGCCTACAAATGCACCCAGAAATGCCGCTAGCAGGTTGTACATCAGTTCGAGCTACTCACAACTGATCAACCATGCTAGTCATAGAGCATTGAATTCGGTACATGAACACTTCGACGATCCGTTTGACACAACTACTCGCTGTAAAAACTAGCCTGTAGGACCTTGTCGGTGGGGAAGATAAACACTGGTATAATCAACTAAAATTCGATAAAGGTATGTCCTAGAGTAGAATTACCGGGTAATTCTACTCTTGATTGCATGAAGATGGTCTGTAAGGACGAAAGGTCTACGTACTGTTTATTAGTAAAGGTGTGTTAACCGTCTTGACAAGCGAGTAAGGGCTAACGCTCGAAACATCAGCTGCTACTCGGAGCCCTTCACTTTCACTCTGACGACCTTAATCGACTTTTTGTTGATTATACCGGTATCTAAGGGACTGTTTACGCGAAGGGAGTTTGACCCTACCATCGGGGCTATCTTCACTGTATTGTAATCCCTTGTGACTGTTTTGCATATTGATAACAATGTTGCTGGTCCAAGCACTAGGGCTATCTTCATTGTATTGTAATCCCTCGAGACTGTTTTGCATATTGACAACAATGCTGCTGGTCCTAGCACTAGGGCTATCGTCGTTGTATTGTTATCCCTTGAGACTGTTTTGCATATTGATAACAATGCTGCTGGTCCTAGCACTAGGGCTATCTTCATTGTTTTGTAATCCCTTGTGACTGTTTTGCATATCGACAACAATGCTGCTGGTCCTAGCTCTAGGGCTATCTTCATTGTATTGTTATCCCTTGAGACTGTTTTGCATATCGACAACAATGCTGCTGGTCCTATCACTAGGGTCAACCTCCCTTCATGTAAACAGGCCCTAACTATATAGGCCTAACTTGGCGAATACTGGTGAGCCAACTAATACACTTGATAGTTTTGTTACATTCTGTTACATGCTGTCTCCGGTGGAGATATTCGTTTCTTTAGAATGTTTGGAAGTGTTGTGAATTCGGTGAAAGTACATGATTGTGCCAAATGTGATACTTTTAAGCGTTAGTTGTACGGAAGATCTAACTTATCTTGCGTTCTTTTCTTACTTCTTCTCCCAAGAGTGAAACAGCTGAGTCCGCGAGCGGTTCGCCTGCATTGCTCGATCTCGCTGAAGCATTGAAGGACGACAGTTTGTTCGATGGCACTCCATCTGGGACAATAAAAACCGAGAGCTCTCCCACGCCACCCAGACCTGTCCCTCCTAGAAGGACATCCCCCAGGAGGCCCCGGCCCACCATTCCCCGGAGACCCTCTCGTACTAGTCGAAACTCTTCCGTAAATTCCGTTAGCTCGGTGGATGATATTTTCACTACTTCGGAATCACCACCGACGGCATCAGAGAGTCTGTTGTCGCCTCTTAGACCTGTTTCACTTAACTTACTTAAGGATACGATGGAATCGCTTCCGCCGGATGTAAAAGAGTTCTTCGCCGATCACACGGATGCTCCACGGACTGTTACCGATTCGACGACAAAGCCTTCCGAAAACTATACATCGCTATCCGAGTGTCTTACGAACTCTTTACCGCCGTCAAATTCGGGAAACGTAGAAACTGATAGAGGAGTACTGGAAGTTAGTGCGAATTCAACGAGTCAAAAGTTGGATAATAATGACCCTTTTGATGGCTTAGAAGGTAAAAGGACTGGTAGGGAAACTGGAGAACAATTAGCGCGACCTTTGAACGCCAGTGCCACTCAGAATTCTAAGTGGGTGAGTTTTAACTAAATGGGCGTTTGTGTAGAAATTTACTGTTATTGGACTGGAATAGAATTACCGTAATAATCTTCGCCAGTGGGATTGAAAATGTATGAATCATTTTTTCTAGGGATTGTACCAATTCAACTTTATAACTAGAAAACATTAACTGCTTTTTTTTAAACTGCCCATCAACCCTCTAGGTATAGTAATTTATATTTCCATTTAGTTTGGAAAAGTTTTAAAATAGATGTTATTTCAATATCTTCCATCAACCATTCATTTCACCTGGCGTGAAAGTTTTCTTACAGCGCGCGAATAGAAGAACTAGAATGTAGGGCTTCCTGTGGTTTCCTGAGTATGAGAGTAACTTGAAAGAACAGACTAATTTCAAATTACACCCTGCAAGCTTCATATCGAGGCTCTGGGGAATGATTTCATACAGGTATTGTATTTTATTCCTTTGAGCCTCGACCTCGTTCTCGAAAGTGAACTGCTCTCCCGCCTCTTTCGCTCATCAGAGTTCGTACTTCTGCTGGAATTCCTGAAAACTTCTGGGATTTAAAAAAAATTTCTAGGGCCCTAGAAAACTTGTGGAAAATCATTGTTTCTCCATCTACTCCTGGAAAACTTGGAATTTTATAGAAATATAAGGTGAATACATATAACATGACATACAAAAGGGGTTGTTGCATTTGTTTCGTGAAATCTCAAGAGTTTATTGTCTTGGAAATGTTCTTTTTGTTCCCTGGAAAACTACTGGAACCCATCATCTCTATGCATTACGAACCTTTTTTTTTTTTGTACCACAGGAAGCCCAGTTCAAATCAGATAAGCCTGTGGTTTACTCTCGTTTATAGTAGAAGCTTCACTGTGATAAATAATGAGCAACTGTTGCTGGTCCTCTCGCGATAAAGGAGTAGCATTTCCAAACTTGTGAAAGTTAAATTACCAAATTTTAAAAGTTATTTTTAAACTCCGGTCCCCTTTCACTTGAAGTATACGCGATCCAGTTGTAAAAAGATATGTACATACTTGAATAATTCAAAGCCCGTATTGGCTACTGTATTAACAATAAATTGTAAAGAATTTAGTTAGGTTTATGGCTTTTTTTAAATATTGGAAGAGGTGCTTATTCGGTTGTCATGACTACATTCTTAGTTTTCTAAATCGAAGGAACCGGGGTGGGGCAAGTGGCAAGCGCTGGATCAATCCCGGTTTACTACCCACCCACCCCTCCCTTCAATATGCATCGTTCTATTAATGATTAACCATTGAAGGTTAAGGTGAAGTGTGGGGGAGGGGTGGGGGTATCCCGGCAGACTTTGCCACTCACCACTGTGGCCAAGGTTCTAGACCCGGCAACGTGTTGGTATCTCGTCTTGGCTCCGAGTGTTTTTCTCGGGGTCTCAACAACAACAGCTGTGTATGGTGGGCATTATTGAAAGTGCATGTGAACCCTACCCAGTTATCACTGATTTAAAGGTGAAAGTGAAAAACTAAATGACAGGTATTGGGGGGAAATTTAGTGTCTGGTATTTCTGGTGAATCGAATTTCAATGACGTTGAAATTAAAATTGCTGTTTTTAAATTTCAACTCATTTATTAAAATATATTCCAATAAGATTGCGACGATTAAACTGAAAATAATATTCATATTCAATAACTCGATTTATGTTCAACTAATTAGCATAATTTGACGTAAATGGAGTCATTTTAAGGATTTGCAATGCATTTTAAAGCGATATTCCGACTGAATTGCCCCAAAATGGTTGAACAAGATTTAAAACACTCTATTGGCTACTGTATTAAAACTAAATTGTATCAAATTTTAATAGCTGTTGGTTTTATGGATTTAATTCGTCACGGCCGTCGCGAAGCGCCGGAACTGTTTTCGCGCCGAACTGCGTGGTTTCCGATTGAGCGCATTTGGGCTTCCCGCTTGAGTACCCTGTGGTCTGATAGTTGATACCAGTTGGTGCTAAAGTTATGCTATATAAAGCCTACATATTACCACAGCTAAACTACTGTTCTGTTGTTTGGCACTGCTGTGACAAGCGTAATTCTGATAAGCTCGAGAAACTCAACGTTGTCTACGCTTTGTATTAAACAATTACCACGATAGTTATGACAATTTACTTAGATTAATAGACCAACCTAGTCTCTCAAATCGAAGATATTGCGATACACTCATCTTAGTTTATAAAGCTTTGCATTCACAAGTTCCATCTTATATAACTAGTCTTTTCCAGAAGAGAACATCATCCTATAATTTACGTGGTCAGTCTACCTTGGCTATACCTAGAGTTAACAGTAGTAAATATGGTCGGCTTCACACCTTTAGATATTCTGATCTGGTGCTAAGTTATGGAACTCACTTCCCGATTATATTCGTAATCTACCTTTAAACCAGTTTAAATCCACTATCAGGTCTCTTAACTTTTCTAATGAATGTTGCTCCTTTTGTAGCACTTCATAACTTTATTTAATCTGTCCATTTCTCCCCTTCCCACCGACGTCACAACCACTATTATATTAGCAATTGTACATAATTGATTAATTAGCTTATATTTTAATATTAATTTAGTTGTCTTATTTAATTTGTCTTTACTTATAATTGTTATTCTGTTTTCGGAGATATTAGCATGTATTTGCTATCTTAAATTCGAAGCAAAATAAAGGTTATTGTATAATTGTATTGTTGCGAGTCGTCGTACTTTTACACGCCCTTTTGATCAAGATGTGCATTCGCCTTTTCAAAACAACTGAAACGTTATATACTGTCAGAGCAGCACTCATAATTTCTATATATCATTATTCTCTCTCTAATTCTCTAAAATTATTTTGTTAACTCTTAAACTCTTTTTTTTTTCTCTACCTGTTATAAATACTTAACTAAATATGGCTGGGGGCTAACTAGAAAACCCAGCGGTTAACTTAGCCCTCAGGCCCACACATTTCTTATTATTTCTTATATTACTCTTAGTCTATATCTCCGTTCTCTGTCTGTATTTTATAATTATTGTATAAAACAAATATGAGCAAAAATAAATTGAATTATTAAAAATAAAAAAAGATGAATTCCTCTGATTGCCTTGAAATCGGCGCAATTGTTGGTAACTGTGTTGTTTCCCGTGTACCTAAAGGAGAAGTGCGGGTGACAAAGATACCGTCTGAATATTCGCCAGCTGATAAGCCTTAGTCGGCGGGAAATGTTGCCTACTTTGTTAATTTTCTATACAATAGCGAACGCTGCTCGCCAACAGCTCCAAAACTAGATAAAAAGACTGCAACAGTCAAGAAAGCTTTAGTAAGTAATCATTCTTTATTCATAGCAAAGATTTCTTACACGTTACCACTTCTGGGCTACGGGCAAAAAAGGGACGTTATAGTGACGCGGAAAAGCGAACGAATCGCGAATGTTGAACCCATGATTTCTTGAATGAAAGATGGAAATAAACTTCAGACTTTCCAAGATGCACAACAGGCGCTGGTAATTACATTTTCAAACAGGCATCAAGTCCTGCAACCGATCGGAGCGAAAACTAAACGCATTGCTAAACGAAAATAAAGCATTC
This sequence comes from Actinernus sp. WN-2022, assembly GCA_030867875.1. Lineage (NCBI taxonomy): Eukaryota > Metazoa > Cnidaria > Anthozoa > Actiniaria > Actinernidae > Actinernus > Actinernus sp. WN-2022. Next base: position 41,114 of record JAOWCC010001810.1, read on the forward strand.
CTAGGGAATCCACGCGATTTTCTTCATTCAAAAGACTTTAGAACTAGCCCACGAAATTTACCTTTCACCAGGTCGAAGCTCGAACAAGTTTAAATGCAGTCGACACTAATTAAAATTGGCTCAAATAACCGTAAATTGGCCAAAACTTTGTTTTCGTTCTGCAATGCGATTGGTTCTCGTTGTCTTAGTGGCCCTGTGATTGGTTCTCGTTGTCTAAGTGGCCCTGTGATTGGTTCTCGTTGTCTTAGTGGTCCTGTGATTGGTTCTTGTTGTCTAAGTGGCCCTGTGATTGGTTTTAGTTCTCTAAGTGGCCCTGTGATTGGTTCTCGTTGTCTAAGTGGCCCTGTGATTTGTTCTCGTTGTCTAAGTGGCCCTGTGATTGGTTCTCGTTGTGTTTGTGGCCCTGTGATCGGTTCTCGTTGTCTAAGTGGCCCTGTGATTGGTTTTCGTTGTGTTTGTGGCCCTGTGATTGGTTCTCGATGTCTAAGTGGCCCTGTGATTGGTTCTCGTTGTCTAAGTGGCCCTGTAATTGGTTCTCGTTGTCTAAGTGGCCCTGTGATTGGTTCTAGTTGTCTTAGTGGCTCTGTGATTGGTTCTCGTTGTCTAAGTGGCCCTGTGATAGGTTCTCGTTGTCTAAGTGGCCCTGTGATTGGTTCTCGTAGGCTAAGTGGTCCCAGAATCGATTGTTACAACTGTTGTGATCAATCCCATATCCCACTGTCTTAAGACAGGGTATTTGAAGAGAGGGAAATTGTGTGTGTTTAATGATTCATACTAACGAGCATAACATTACCAAAACATCATATTCGAAAATTGAACAGAAAGCGTTACATCTGGCATCCCATCTCAGACCTAGAAGGTCAAAAACGCGAACCCCTCAAGTGGCACAGTTCTCCCTTCATGAAGGCAGACCTGAATTACTACCAAAATGTATTGTGTTCTATTGTAGTGTGTATTTCGTTCTATTGCTTTGTATTGAGTTAATTCTGTTGTATTTTGATAGCAATTCATGTGTTGCCTACATGAAGGGAACACCAGTGACACAAACTCGTATAGCTTTTATATAGGAGTCCCCCACCCCCGGGATTCAACCTTATTTATCCCTTCAGTCATTTCACGTAAAACACTCGCTTTGTTTTATGATCTGTTACAATAATCCTGTCATCTGCAAGCACTGCTAAGAAGATGGGTTCGTCAATGTTCTCGCACGTTTTCCCAACAAAACGGCCGTCCAGTGTGAACTTCTGAATACGATGATTACCATAATCACATACAAGTAGGTTACCATCATTGTCGATAGCAAGACCACGTGGGTTCTTGAGCTCACCATCTTCACTTCCTTGTCTTCCTATTACATATCTCCTGGTTGGTGTGTTATCTTGCTGGTCAAATACTTGGATGACATTATTACTAAACTGAGATACAATGAACAGGTCACCGTGAGTTATAGGAGAGACAGGATGAATTATCTCGCCCACTAACCCTAGGCCAAACTGAAATTGATAAGTTCCATCTCCTGTAAACACTTGGACGCGGTGATTATCATGGTCACTGACTATAATACGTTCTTGTTCGTCTACATGTACTCCCACTGGAGTACTGAACTCTCCACTACCCTGACCTTGTCTGCCAAAGCACTTCAATGGCATTCCAGTTGTGCTGTCGAATATCTGTATCCTGTGATTGGACTGATCTGCTACCACGACGTCGTTATCGTTTAGGAATGCTATACCATGAGGGTAGCACAGTTGTCCATCTCCACTGCCTTTACTACCAAACTGTGCTAGTAACATACCCTCAATATTGAATACAGCTATACAGTGGGGCCCCAAGTCAGTGATAGCAATCCTGGTATTACGTTTGTTAACTGCAATTCCCCAAGTGCTTTTCAGTGGTGCCATCATCCCTTTCATCTCAAACTGTCCAGTAATCCTCAGCTGCTGTGGTTTCACGTCTATCACCAGCGGGCTATTGGACACATGCTTGCCGTTAATCTTCACATCAGCTGTGAATTGTCCTGGTACCTTGGGAGTGAATTCCACTTCATATTTCTCTCCAATCCTTTCTGATACTTGTAGTAGTTTCACGTCCTCTTTAGGGCTGATGTTCACCACTACAACATCGTCAATGTCGTTGTTTGGTTCTCCTGTAGAGTTTTTAGTAAACACACTCAGCTTTGCTTCACAGAGTGCTTCTAGTTTTGATTCCACCTGTACGGTGCTCTTTACTGGGTCTGTAAGGTTTGTTTTAATCAAAGAACCGAGACCTACTTCTCGCAGTATAGTAGGCCCCTCACTAGGAACAAACAAGATCTTAGGGAAGATCTCGAACAAATCATTTTGTAAAGCAAGAAGTTCGTCACATCTATTTTGTACTGAGTCTTTAGTGGTCATTATTAGATGTGCTGAGCCATATTCAAGCAGCTTGGAGACGTGCTCACTGGCACTGCGAGTTTGATGAAGTAACGACTCTTGCCCGGCTTTATTTCTAATTATCATTTTCACTTCTTCATCTACCTGTCTCAACAAGTCTCTCTTGTTTTGTTCAATAAAGGCAATCAGTTCCTCGGCTTCTTGTAACACATTAGTTTTCGTTTCTTCGGCGGTAACCTTTATCTTGGAGACAGTTTCTTTTAAAACTGTGAGATTAGTCTGTTCATCTGTCTCTTTAATCTTCAATTTCTGAAGTGTATCATTCAAAAGCAACTTTTGCATTTCCGCTCTTGATTCAATACCTAATAGGTCATGTGAATGTTCGTGATCCTGTATAACACATTTCTGACATACACAGCTCTCACATGTGTTACAGTAAAATTGCAAGAATTCTTTCGAGTGTAGTGGTTCCTCACAGAACGACTGCTGCTTGAAGAGAATATTATAATCTTCGGCTTGAATATCCGCTAGGTTTATAATTTTATGTCCCTCTGTGAATACATTGTGAGCATTCAAGCATTGTTCACAGAGATAACGAGCACAGTTCAAGCAGTGTGATGTTGATGGCTTTTTACAAACTGAGCAGTTTACTCCAGAGCTCGCTTCAGTGGATGTTGCAATGGACAGGACTTCAAGAATACGCGAGTGAAAGCTGCTTGACTCTAGAGAATCGAAGTCGCTACTCTGCGGTAGATCGTGTTTCCTCTGACACGAAGGACAACTGAATGTTTTCCCTTCTTCTTTCAGCTCAGCGTGTGTAACCAGACAATTCTTACAGAATGTGTGGAAGCATTTGAGAATCTTGGGCTCCTTCAGGGTCTCATTACACAACGAGCACTTAGTTAGTTGTCTGAGGTTATCGAGTATTGCCTCCATTTTAGAGCAGATAGATAAAGAACTTATCATGAATACCGATTGGAATTTGTGATCTTTGTCGCCTGATTAACATGTGATTGTTAGCTACTGAAGACTATTTCCTGTTGACCCTAGCTAGGTTGACCTCCTAGTTTAGTTGTGTTACTCATATTAACCAGACCACGGAGTCATTGGTGCGAGATACTAGAAGCGAGACTAGTTGTTTGAATCGGAATATTATGGAATCAGTATAAGACTGTAAAGCTGAACTGATTACTTTGAACACACATGTCGGTGGAGTTGACTAAAGACACAGTAATCAATGCACTAGTGTATTGGAACGCACAATATAACATGTAATGATCTAAGATTCAGTTTCAATTTTTTAGTAAAACTTTTAAAATACGTTAATAAGTTTGTTAGTAACCCAGGACTGAGTTAGTTACTATTTAACTGATTAACTTACTAAGTTAACAACCGCTTCGCGGGAAACTTCTGAACAGCAACGTGCTGTGTGAACTGGACAGTCGGTTAGGATTAAAGTTTGGAGGAAAGTAATAGGACACATACTAAAAAGGTATTTTCTTGGTTTATTTTAATGATCTCTGATCCAGAAGCTAACCTTACGCACCAGTCAGTGGTTTCCCCCAGGGGAGGGGTATCGGGCATACTAGGCACGGGGTTTGACTTTTAGAATTCAAGAATTTTTAATACATAATTAGTCTGCAGACGCGTCCGACACTGGAAACTTTTGTTTTCCGAGAAATGTTGCAGTCTAGCTATGATGCGGTAAGTAACTTTGTTTTCGTTATAAATAGTCCCGTAAATTTGTAAGGATAATAATATGGTTATAGGATAATAATATGGTTATTCCATGGAATATCAACGAAAATTTCACTTGAAATTCTTATTATTTTGGTATACAATTTGCCCAAAGGCTCGTTGTATACCAAATACTACTTTTATGTGTGAAATATTAGCCCGCATTCCATAGAAAACCATGAAATAACCAGTAGTATCACGATTCACTGATCATTTTGTTTACTTTTGAGACGCCAATATAACATGGTATTGGCGTCTCAAAATACCAGCCTCTGATTGGCTCTTGCGCGAGTCCTTGCAGTTACATGGGTTCCAGGTCAAGTTCAAAAGTCGTTTGTTCAACAGCAAGATTTCTACAATTTCACCTTCAAAACACTGTAAATTACAAGATACGAATTATTCAATCCTAAAGGTAAGGTTGGCATTGTAGTTTCCGTCAGAAATCTAACACTCTTATCCGCTAAAAATACAATTTTCACAATTTTTGAAGAGATTTCAACTCACGTCGCGAAAGTTTTCGCCACTCAAGCCGTGAAACCGTTGCCATAGATATACTAAGGCGCTTTTGAGAATTGAAATTACGATCAGCATAAGTTTGGTGCTTCATTCTCTTCTTTCTTTTAACAATTCACGACTTAATTGTTGAATCGTGATACAAAACTAATTGCGATTTTGAGACGCCGATACCGAATTATATTGCCGGCGCGACTCCGCCCAATACGGAATATATTTTCTCCCAACTGGCCGGCAATATAATTCGGTATCGGCGTCTCAAAATCTCAATTAGTTTATAAAGTTACGGACACACGCTGCAACACTGCGCGCAATATTACCAGCAATTGTTGTTCACACGGTGCAATTTGTTGCGCTCAATGTTGCCGAAGCCGTAGAACTCGATCCTACTTCTGCAACATTGCCGGCAATGTTGCAATGCTGCAGGTGTATCTGTACCTTAAGTATAGCGCCCGTGCACGGAGATATTTTTGAAATAGCTATAAAATGTTGTCTCATGCATGTTG